>NW_021024940.1:381079-400605 GCF_004153795.1 Camellia sinensis | reverse complement strand
CAACGGATAGAGCAGCTCGGCTGCCGAGCTTCAGCTGTGATGGCAGACAGTTGAGATTAGGTGATGTTCAGCAAGGTTCATGCTGACAGATGGGATAGCGGAGCCACGTGTCAGGAGATGACTGGGAGTAGATATGGGGCACAGAGGGTATATAAGCATGTCTGCGCCCCCCATATGCGACAGATGAACATTTGGTGAGACATACACTAAACACTCAACACTCTTCCTTCTCTCTATCTATCCCCTGGTGTGTGTTCTAACTTGACCGTCGGAGGATTTTTCCGGCCACACACCGCCGGGTAGCTCACCATTGTTTGCGCGCAGGTGATCGGACATAAACGGAGCACGGAAGAAAGGAGTACGGGCTTGCCGGAATATTTGCTCCCCGTACATTGGTGAATTGGAAAACTAATAAAAAAAAAGAAACAGGATAAGTTGCAATAGAAATGATATATTTTAGTAAGATTTGTATAATTAGAATGAAAAATCCTTAATAGAGGAGTACTATTATACTTTTATAAGAGATAAGCAAAACATAACCTACATATATATAAGGGTACTAGTAAAAATATTAAAAGTTTAGGGGATACGTGACCTTCCAGTTCCATGCTAGTAGCTCGTGTTTGTGGCTTCATGGCATTTTAATAGTTGAGAAGAAGGTTTAACCTATTGTTTATTGTTATATTTGAATTTTAAATTTAAAAAAAAATAATATTGTGAAACTACAAAAAAGAAAAAGGAAAAAAAGGTTTTATTTTATGAGATTTAGAAAAAGAAATCCAAGTCTCATAAATTCAAAATGATTATATACCGAGCTTCGTTTTGATAAGCAATTGAGACTAAAGTCTATAGACACAATGATAAAAAAGAAAATAAATATTATAGTATAAAGATATGATAATATTATTTTTTTTGTCCATATAACAAATAAATTATTGATAAAAAAATGAGAGTTAAGTATTATATAAATTAAAATTTTATAAAAATCTAATATAATTATACTAAACTGAAAGAGCTCAATATATGTTTCTTTCAAATCTTAAGGAAGATTTGTATATCCTAACCAATTTAAAATCCAAACACAAGAGTTGATCAAAGGTCTATCATTAACCATCAAATTGTCATGAGTCATTTTCACAAATCAAGCCAAGTTTAGAAGTAGCATAGAAAGTGTGGAGAGATAAAAATATTGATCCATACCCAAAGCAATCAAGCAAACGGCCAAAAGAGAATAGCCTAGATAAATATTTTAAGGAGTCCATCGGAAGACAATTGGCAATAAATTGGTGCGTGGCAATGAGCGTCAGGAACAATAGTGGGATAAAGATCTCTTTGTAGAAGGAGAACCCACGGAATATAAGAGAATATAAGAGGAATATTGGATTCATCTTCATCTAACGGTAAAGACATCAAGCAATAAATACAGGAACACAAGTCAGGCTTACTAGATGGTACAACCGTCTAATCAGCTTGATCAGACGAACATAGCACTTGGCAAGTTGGCCACTAACATCTGACATGATCTGAGCCATCCATGAGAGAACGATTCAATGATAAGAGGTAAAGGAAATTTGGATACTTGCCCGACTAGATCCAGGAATGGGCAGAACCCTCAAATTAAATATCGATTCAACGAATGGGATTCAAGTCAAGAAAACTATAAAAGGCGAAACAAGTGAAGCATAGATGACAGATTAGATGTAATCCAAGAATCCTTTTTTAAATACAATTGCTCATGGTCAAACAGTTATAATTTGACCGTCGGAGGGTTTTCCCGACCAATCCTAGTTGGGAGTGATCACTGACGTTTTGGTTTCTTTTGACAGAGTAAAGAAAGAGACACATCATCTCGCTTTCTCTGTGAAAAAGAATTCTACCATTTACAGAAAGGTTAATAAAATAAAAATAAAAAAAGTAAGTGACGAAATCTAAAGAAGTTAGATAAGTAGTAAAAATTTAAGGATAAAATTTATAGACTCAAGGTCGAATCATCTCAAGAAATTACTAGAGATTTGTCTATTATTAATTTCAAGATTCTAAAAATAATGGAGGTGTGAAAAAAAAATAAATGATGAAAAACGGGCTGACCTTTCCAAACAATTGAACAAAATACCTAATCTGTTTCACTAAAGTTGTTAATTTCATATCAGTTAGTGTACTATTTTTTATTTGATATCTATATATTGGTGTTGGTACGATTTGGTGCCCCTTTAAAATTTATTATTTTAAATTTAAATTTAATATAATACGATGTATTCGAAATAAATCCGATTTTTATAACATTTGTCCCAATGTAATATAGTGGGATCAGTAGATATATTACTATAATAACATTTGTCTTTTAAATTAGGCTAAATTTTAAAAGACTAGCATGTTTAGCTTCAAAGCATTTCACCAATTTGTGATTTTTTTAAAAAAAACTTATTGGGGTGTGAGAGGGTAATTTATATGAATAAATTGGGCCGAGATTGGGCAATGGACTGCTTTGGGCCGTAGTAAGAAAGGCGGAGTAAAATAGTTTTTTTCATTAGCTCGGTCCAAGAGGGCCTTGTTGTTATCTCGATCGCCACGGTTAAATTGGTTAGCCCGGTCGTAATCTTTAGCCGAGATATACGGAGCCTACTTCGGGACTTTTGTTCTTGGTTAGCTCGGTCCAACTCTTCTACGGATAGCTCGGTCTTGGCATGCAAAGCTGAGGTAGAAGTGAGGAAGTAAAGAGCCGATCTGTCAGTTATCTCGGTCGTATGGTCATCCTGCCGAGGTAAAACCATCTCACTTGGTTTAAGCAGTGAGGGGGGTGTTGAAGGATAAGCATTATCTTTCAGGAGTGTGAATCCTAGGAGGACTCTATATGGAGGAGTAAGAGTCCTACTTGGATTGTACCACACAGAACCTATAAAAGCTCACAACATCACCTATGGAAAGGTAATGTAACTTTGATTTCTGAATACACAGAGCTTTTGTCTACTTGTCTATTTTGCTGACTTAGGCATCGGAAGGGTTTTCGGCACACACCCGCCGGCTAGCTCACGTTTGTGTTTTCAGGGAATAAAGCAACGACGTTTGAAGGAACGCGAACTTGATAAACAGGATTATATGAGAAGGTTTATTTCGTTCCCGTACAATTGGCGCCGTCTGTGGGAATTGCAGACTAGAACAAAACCTGTTGATCAAGCTTTTCCTCTTTAAAAGCAATGGCGCACAACGAAGATTTGTCGCAGTCCGCCATCGACGGACAAACACCAGAGGGGGTTGCAAGGCGCAGAGGCCTACTTTCTATCCTTCCATGGCGGACTTAGAGCCACAACGACAAAATCCCAGGAGGGATACAAGGGGGAGGAGACGGACTAACAGCCCCCGTCACTCTCATTCACAAAGTCCTGATAGACAAAGGCGAAGGATTAATCCTCAAGTTTTGGAGGACTGTGTAAAGGAGCAGGACAAATTAATACGACGGATGGCGGCGGACATGGAGATTATGAAACGCCAGATGAAGGGAAAAGAAGTGGCGAGAGGAGAGGGGCGCAAAAGCAAGGCGCCCCCTCGTCGCTCAGAAGACCGTGGAAGGCATTCCACACCATCACAAGCAGAGAGTAGAAGCCTCAGGACAGGCGATACTCAATCCAGAACCTCCAGAACTCGCTACTCCAGGTCTGAAAGAACGAGATCATTGAGGTCTTACACTGAGGGAAGTACCTATCGACCCTCGCGCTTGCACCAGACATCATCCAGGCAGACGGAGTTGCCAAGATCATCCGATTTACGGATCATGCTGGAAGAAAAGGCAGGATGGAAGGAGGATACTAGGGCACGCAACCCTCGCAGGGTATCTGCCCTTCAGCGGTTGGCTCCTCGGACGCATGGAAGTGTCGAGGTTGGAATGCCGTTACCACACCCTGCCTACGAACCAACGGACAAAGCATTAGCAAGGATGCAGACCTCGCCGTTCGTTCTGGCAATTGAAAACGTGCCCCTACCTTCAGGCTTCCTTCAGCCCAAATTCACCACGTACGAGGTGAAGACGGACCCCTACATACACCTAAGCCACTTCCGCCAGGTTATGGCGGTATATCGGCGTAACGAGGCTTTGATGTGCATCCTCTTCCCGTCAAGCCTTGGTGGCCTAGGCTTGACTTGGTTCGAAAAACTTCCAGAAGGCAGCATAGCCTCCTGGGCGCAATTGGCGGAGGTGTTCATCACAAGGTTCAGAACGAACACCAAAACCCCGGTGGAGATTGACCAGTTACTCTCCATTGACATGGGTAAAAAGGAGACACTAAGATCCTACAATAGTCGCTACTGGGAGACATTCAACCAGATTGGGGACTGTCCCACGCCTTCCAGTCGGGAATAGACTAAGGGACTCGATCACCATGACACCACCCCTCACCATGGAAGCCTTGATGGAAAGAGTTCATCAGCACATCAGGGTGGAAGAGGATGGCGCCCGTGTCAAAACAAAATCTGGCACGACCGCAGTACCAGATAAAAAGACCACAGCAAAGATCAACGCGGTAGAACGTCCGAACAAAAATGGACGAGACAGGCGAGACAACGGTGAGGACCAGGATAAAAGATGGTTGAGAGTCCGCACTGCTATAACCACGGTATTCAAGAAGCCGATCTACCAGATTCTGAGCGAAATACGCGATGAACCTTTTGTCAGATGGCCAGCTAAGCTAGGAGAAGCACAGAAAGACTACGACGAAAGATCACGATGCACCTTCCACAAAGAAAAGGGGCACCGTACTGAAAATTGCATGCCGTTGAGACAGCATCTGGAGGAGTTGGTGGCAGCTGGTCACCTGGATAAATACATTGAAGAAGGGACGCAACCAGCCCCCCAGGACCACAATAACCCCAATGGAATGCCAATTGACACCCCACCTCAAGGAGTAATCAATGTGATACATGGAGTATTTGAACCTGAGCGTGTATGCGAGCTCAGAGGGTTGATCAAGAAGGCTGAGCACTTAAGGGAGATACTAAGTGCCCAACCTACCATCAAAAAGGGGAGAACAGAGGCCAAGAACGTCATGTCTTTTTCAGACAAAGACTTGGAAAGAATATATTGCCCTCACAACGATGCACTTGTCATCACCCTCCGCATCAAGGATTATGACGTCAAGCGAATTCTGATAGACCAAGGTAGCTCGTGTGAGATAATGTACTACGAAACCTTCAAACAACTGAAATTAGAGGACAAAGACCTGGCACCAGCTGTCTCCCCCCTGATCGGATTCAATTCAATGCCAGAATGGCCAGTCGGCAAAATTATATTGCCAGTCAGAGCAGAAAGCATGACAAAACAAGTAGAATTTTGGGTATTGAAAGTCCCTTCCACATACAACATAATCTTGGGAAGAACATGGCTCCATGCCATGAAATCAGTAGCATCATCCTACCATCAAGTAATGCGGTTCCCCAACGGAGTCGGAGTAATTGAAGAGGTCTTTGGAGACCAGATTATGTCCAAGCAATGCTTTGTCACGGCTAATGGCAGCCGCGCTGCCAAGGGATATGTTCATTCGGTGGAAGAACCTGAGAGTAATGAACTGTTCGCAGATTTCGGCAGAGCAGCTGATCAAAAAGCGGTGAAAGATTTGGTAGAGGTAAGAATAGATGAAAAGAACCCGGATAAGTTCTTTTTGCTCGGCTCGTCGTTGTCCAGCACTGAGAGATTAGAGATCTTGGAATTCTTGACCTCCAACATCGAAGTATTCGCCTGGACACCCTACGACATGCCAGACATTGATCCAAACTTCATCTGTCATCAACTCAATGTCCACACATCTGCCAGACCAATCATTCAGCGCACTCGCAGATCGGCACTCCACCACGCCGATATAGTGGCAGAAGAGGTGGGAAATCTGCTAGAGGCAGGAGCTATCAGAGAGGTGCACTACCCCAGATGGATTTCCAACACAGTCGTGGTACCAAAGTAGAATGGCAAATGGCGTGTCTACGTCGACTATAAGACAGTCAACAAAGCATGCCCAAAGGACAGCTTCCCTCTACCACGAATAGATCAATTGGTAGACCTAACAGTGGGGCACAACCGGCTTAGCTTTCTGGATGCGTACAAAGGCTACCATCATATCGCCATGTACGAACCAGACCAGGAGGTCACGTCCTTTACTACTCCAAGAGGACTGTATTGCTATAAGGTCATGCCCTTTGGCCTAAAGAACGTAGGGGCAACATTCCAGAGAATGGTCACCAAGATGTTTGAGCCGTTGTTAGGCAGAACAATGGAAGCTCACATCGACGATATGGTGGTCAAAAGCAAAGATGAGAACGACCATCTAAGGGACCTAGGTGAGATGTTCCAGATTTTGAAGAGGCACAAGTTGCGCCTTAATGCATCTAAGTGCGCGTTCGGTGTAGGATCTGACAAATTCCTAGGCTTCCTAGTGACCAACCGGGGTATAGAAGCAGACCCCTCCCAGATCAAAGCTATTCAGGATCTGGAGAGGCCTAACTCAACAAAAGAAGTACAGTATCTCACCGGCATGGCAGCTGCACTCAACCGATTCATTAGCCGATCGTCAGACAGACTACGACCGTTTTTTCAAGCATTAAAAGCTAAGTTTGAGTGGGACGAAGAATACGACCGGGCTCTGGAAAGCTTGAAAAAATATATGTCTTCTCCACCACTACTGGTAACCCCGATACCTGGAGAAGAACTCTTCTTGTACCTGGCAGTCTCTCAGCACGCAATTAGCGCAGTGTTGGTCCGCGCGGAAGGAATCCAACATCTGCCCATCTATTATGTCAGCAAGACATTGCTGGGTGCCGAAACAAGGTACTTGCCACTGGAAAAACTGGCATTGGCCTTGATGATGGCCTTAAGAAAGTTATCGCACTACTTTCACGCCCACACCGTAGTCTTCCTCACAGCTTTCCCATTAAAAGCTTTGTTTGAGAGGGAAAACTTTTCTGGGCGAATTTTGAAATGGGCAGTAGAGTTGGGAAAATTCGACATCAAGTTCCAACCCAGAACCGCGATAAAGGCCTAAGCTCTGGCAGACTTTGTCGCAGAATTCACCCCAGGAAGTCATCATATCTGCCTAGTCGACCTGACTGATACAACCAAACCAAGGATAGAAGTTGACGCCGGAATAGCGCAACCCCTGGTACAGGATATTCAGTCAGACCCGAAGGCAGACCAGAATAAAGACAGTAAGGAAGAAGCGAACCAAGCTACACCGAGCCAAGACTCACCAACAAATAAAGACTTGGTACAATCAGATAGCGAGGGGCAGACAGCAAGTATGGACCTTGAAGAAAACACCAGCAACATTCTTGACCCCACGACATCATCTGACCCCTCCACTTGCTGGAAGTTGTTCGTTGGAGAGATGTGGAAGCTCTTTGTGGATGGAGCATCCAACCGGCATGGTGCAGGACTTGGCATAGTCCTCATCTCACCAGACGGCCTGGTTGTGGAGCAAGCAATCAACCTTGGCTTCCCAGCATCAAACAACGAAGCGGAGTATGAAGCACTTTTTACAGGACTCAAATCAGCATTCTACATGAAGGCCACCGAATTAATGGTCTACAGCGACTCACAGCTGGTGGTAAACCAAATTTATGGCGACTATGAAACAAAGGATGATAGGATGGCCAAGTACCAAGAATTGGTCAGAGCAGAGATCAAGAAATTTGAAATAGTAAGGATAGAACAGATTGGCAGGGAGGAAAACAGCAAAGTAGATGAACTAGCAGGTTTTGCATCAATGGCAGATACATCCATCCCTCACCCACTACTAATTGACTACCTACCGAGACCAACCATTGAAGACCCCGAAGTAGAAGAGGTATGTTGCGCCGAATTAGGCATCAAATTTCTGGCGACTATGAAGCAAAGGATGACAGGATGGCCAAGTACCAAGAATTGGTCAGAACAGAGATCAAGAAATTTGAAGTAGTGAGGATAGAACAGATTGGCAGAGAGGAAAACAGCAGAGTAGATGAACTAGCAGGTTTTGCATCAATGGCAGATACATCCATCCCTCACCCACTACTAATTGACTACCTACTGAGACCAACCATTGAAGACCCCGAAGTAGAAGAGGTGTGTTGCGCCGAATTAGGCCCCTCATGGATGGATCCCATCATACTGTTCTTAAAAGACGGCGTCTTACCGGAAGACAAGAAAGAAGCCAACAAAATTAGAGCAAAGTCGCAACGATTTTGGCTCTCCCCATCTATGGCATTGTACAAAAAGTCATTCTCAGGACCTTATCTAAAGTGTGTCCACCCCAGTAAAGTAGAAGCATTCTTGTTCGAAATACATGAAGGGGTGTGCGGAAGCCATCAAGGAGGAAGATCGTTAGCTTACAGAGCCATTTCGCAAGGATACTAGTGGCCATACATGCAAGTAGACTCAGAGAAGTATGTGAAGAAGTGCGAGAAATGTCATAAGTTCACACATCAAATACATCAGCCGGCCAGAGAACTCCTACCATTGACCAGCCCATGGCCCTTTGCAATGTGGGGCTTGGACATAGTAGGACCACTTCTAACAGTGCCCGGAAACAGGAAGTTCTTTCTCGCAGCAACAGACTACTTCACAAAGTGGGTGGAAGCAGAAGCATTGGCATCAATCAAGGAAAAAGATGTGAAGAAGTTTGTCTGGCAGATATCATTACTCGATTCGGCATACCTAAAGCCCTAATATCAGACAACGGCACCCAGTTTGATGACAGAATCTTTAGAGGCTTTTGTGAAGAATACAAGATAGAATTCTACAATTCTACACTAGCATATCCTCAAGCAAATGGCCAAGCAGAAGCATCAAACAAGGTTGTCTTGGATGGACTGAAGAAAAGGTTAGAGAAGACAAAAGGCAAGTGGGCGGAGGAACTTCCTTATGTTTTATGGGCTTACCGCACCACCCTCGACGACCAACAGGAGAAACACCATTCTCCTTAGCCTACGGTATGGAAGCAGTAATCCCACTGGAAGTTGGCCTTCCTACAATTAGAAGCGAAAATTTTGATCCAGACTTGAATGGAGAAGCCATAGCATTGGAACTCGACCTCGCTGAAGAAAGAAGAGAAAGAGCACTGGTTCACATTGCCTCATACCAACAAGAGTTATCCAGGAAATATAACAAAACAGTACATCCAAGGCAATTCAAGATCGGAGATTGGGTGCTGCGCAAAGTGATGGGAAACACCTTGGTACCAAGAGATGGCAAGTTAGGGCCTAATTGGGAAGGACCTTACAAAGTGGTCGGATTAGCTGGCAAAGGGGCATACCACCTGGAAGATGAGGACGACAAAGCCATTTCTAGGCCATGGAATACTACCAATCTCAAACTATTTTATTTTTAGTTTTTTTTACAAGTATGTGTAATTTTCTTTTTTTTTTTCAATAAAACAAAGTCGATTCTTTTCAGCATAGTTGTTTTTTGTACGAGATTGTATTAGTAAGTTAGGGACATCAAAAGCAAGGTTGGTTAGAAAAACCAACACCCCTCCGAAGCCCAGGATAAGGATCCAGGCTGCAAAACGTTTGGTCGGAATAACCAAACATTTTACTCTAGGTTGGCTGGAAAAACCAATCTATAGGTTGGCTGGAAAAATCAACACCCCTCCTAAGCCCAGGATAAAGATCCTGGCTGCAGGACGTTTGGTCGGAATAACCAAACATTTATTCTAACTTGGCAGGAATAACCAATTTAGAGGTTGGCTGGATTAAACCAACTCTTAGTACTCTTTTAGCCGAAGTAAAGACATCGGCTAAAGAGTGGTTGGCTGGATTAAACCAACTCTTAGTACTCTTTAGCCAAAGTAAGGACATCGGCTAAAGAGTGGTTGGTTGGATTAAACCAACTCTTAATACTCTTTAGCCGAAGTAAGGACATCGGTTAAAGAATGGTTGGCTGGATTAAACCAACTCTTAGTACTCTTTAGCCAAAGTAAAGACATCGGCTAAAGAGTGGTTGGCTGGATTAAAGCAACTCTTAATACTCTTTAGCCAAAGTAAAGACATCGGCTAAAGAGTGGTTGGCTGGACTAAACCAACTCTTGTACTCTTTAGCTAAAGAAAAGGACATCGGCTAAAGAGTGGTTGGCTGGATTAAACCAACTTTTAATACTCTTTAGCTGAAGTAAGGACATCGGCTAAAGAATGGTTGGCTGGATTAAACCAACTCTTAGTACTCTTTAGCCGAAGTAAAGACATCGGCTAAAGAGTGGTTGGCTGGACTAAACCAACTCCTAGTACTCTTTAGCTGAAGTAAGGACATCGGCTAAAGAGTGGTTGGCTGGACAAAACCAACTTAGAGGATGATTGAATTAAACCACTCTTGGTACTCTTTAGCCGAAGTAAGTATATCGGCAAAAGAGTGGTTGGCTAGTAAGGTCAGTCAGGCTGCTCAGCTAAAACCGGAATAAATTATCTCGGCTGAAAAATATTGTGTTTCGTTCAAGTTGCAGTTAGAAAGTAAGCACAAACAGGAGAGTAGACCGAGATAACAGTTGGAGCAAAAAAAATCATCGAAAAACTCATTACAAGTGCAAGCATACGGATCAAAACCGGAATAAGTGTCCAATATAAAAGATGATCTTCATTGATCAAATTCAAAGAAAAATACAAAGGAGGGGCCCCAGCCCGGTTACATTTGTCCAACAAAAAGAAGAAAAAACAAAATCAGTTGAACAGATCATCAAGATCAGCATCAACATCAATTTGAAGACCGGTTTCAGACGGGAGCTTGGCTTCGATCGGAAGTATGGTCTATGTTGGAAGCACGGTATCAGTTGATTGCTCAGTAGTTAGGTCTTCTACTGTGGGCTCCGCCCGAGCTAACTGATCGGCAGGATCATTAACGACCGGGGTGTCGTTAGGCTCGGTTTCATCATCATCTGAACCCTCAAGAAACTGTTGTTGAACGGATGCAGCGTACTCCGCCAGTGTGCTCGGTATGAAGTACTGAGGAGGATTGTAGACCTCAGTCTCAGGTTCACAACCGAGTTGCACCACGGCTGCCCTCCAACCGCATTTAAAAAAGAGATCTTTAGCGGCCTCACATTGTCGCATATAGAGGGCCTCCCCCTCCTTGAAACTTGTAGCATTCTCGTCATCCGCCTTCTTTTTTAGCTCGGCAATCTCTGCATTTTTCTTTCCTTCGAGCTTGACTAGCTCGCGAAGGTATTTATCCTTCATCACGGTCAGTGCCTTCTATTTTTCAGCATTAGCCGAGGTAACTAGTCCGGTTAGACGAGCTACCTCGGTCTCTAGCTCGGCTGTCTTCTGTTTGGATTCTTTTAGCTCGGTGGTTTTTGCTTCAACTTCGGCCATGGCTAGCCTTGCTGTTTTACGAAGCTCCAGCATACGCTTATGGGCGATGTGGCTCTTCTGCATGGCCTGCACAAGAAGGAAAGACTTGTACTCAAACCGAGAATAAAAGTTGTGCAAATTAAAAAGATTAACAGAAGATGCTACTTACAAGCACCATGGATTTGGTGGCTGAGTGGATGGCCTATAGCTCGGACAAATTTTTGTGATGTTCCATGTCTGCTGGAAGGCAGACACTCTTGGCAAGGTTAAACGCCATTAAGTGCTCTTTCTCAGTGACCACTGAGTCTATGTCTTGTATATCTCGATTTTGAAATGTAAGTTTGGGTGCCCACTTGGAGGAGCTAGCCCGGTCAGAGCCCTCCGGTTGGTTTTGGTTGAGAGGGCTCAGTGAAGGGCTCAGTAGAAGCGTGGTTTCGTTTTCATCGACAAGGCGTTACTCGGTTTGGGTAGTCCGGGTGCGTTTGCTTGGGCGTAATGAAGAAGGTTGTTGAGTTGGAAGGGCCACCATTGTTTCCTAAGTCTGGTTGGATGGTGGTACTTCGGCTCAGTTGGTTTCGGTTAAGAGGGCCTTCACTCTATTCCGCTTCGCCATTTCTTCTTCTTCGGTAGTGCGAACCAGGTTAATTTGTGGCAAGTTGGGGTCCGGTTCTGGAGAGGCTTCCAGTAAGAAGTATGTTACTCTAGCTTTATGTCGGCCGCTGTATCTGTACGTCAGCTCAAAATTCAGTAGCTTGGCCCAACTTCTTTCGAAATACCGAAGTGCGGCGCGAAGTATGTTTAGGTTGGGGTAACTGTACAGTGACTTGAGGTGGGCTGAATCTGCATAAAGAAGACAACTGTCAGTTCGGTTAAGGAGTAGAATACCAAAACAAAACAGAAGCATGCAAAGAAACCAAGGTAATTATACCGGGGGTCCCTTTATTCCAGTTTATTCGGTCACCAGGAATCTGGGCTTCTTGGTCTTCGAAGTTTCCAGAAACCCAGAAGAAATCATCGTCGTTCAAGTCTTTATCAGGTGTGTCCGTTATTATTTTCTCTCGACGACGGCGTATTCTTAGATAATAAACCCAGCCATCTTCTTTTGAACCTATTGAATATTGATGGAAGAGTTCGGCTAAGCCGAGGTTAATGCCAGCTCGGCGGTTTAGTTCGACTATACCGTTTATTATGCGGTATGAGTTTGTGGAAAGCTGAGTTGGGCATATCCTAGTTTGCCAAAGGAATTCGCAAAGTAAGGGCTGAACAGGGAATCTTAGGCCGGTTTCTACAATGGACAGGAGGGTGAAGGGAACAAAACCAGGGTTTCCCCAAGGTATGACATCTTGTTCGGCCAAAGTTAGGTGAACATTATCAGGGATATTATAATCCTTTCGGAATTCGGCTAAACCCCCAGGTGTGTCTACTAAGAACCTATATTTACCCATTCTCTTTTAAATTACGAATAAGTTAAGCTTGTGTTAGCTCGGTCGGAGAAGGGTGCTGAGTAGTTCGGTTGAGCGCTCAAAGGAGTGCCTGGGCAACCTAAAGTCTGCAAAGTGAAAAAAGAAGGGTTAAGCACAGCTCGTGGGACCGTGCTAAAAGAACAAAAATGGGCAAGATAAGCAAGTCCTAGCTCGGTTTGAAGAAAGAAATTGATATCTTGGTTTGTGCAAAGGGTTTGTTATTTCATTTTGTGCAGTAGTGTTCGCTCGGTTGAACCTTTAGAGGCAAAGCTCTTACTTCGGTTTAAACTACGAAGGTTGGGTTAGCCCCAAGTTATAGCTCGGCCGAGATTGAGACTAACAGACGCACTATTACGCAAACTTAGTGCGGGTTGCTAGCTCGGCTGAGTAAGAACAAAAGGTTTGACTTGTTGTGACTATTGTTATAACGTGAAGTGTTAGTTCGGTTGAATAGCCTGGCAAGAGTAACAACAGCTACAAACTATTTTTTAGTTCGGTTATATTGTGATTTTGGATCAAAACTAGTGTTTTTCATGTTATTTCTTGAATCAGAAGGGTTCTATTACTAAGTTTTTGCAGAAGATGCAAGACAAGGCAGAAAATGGGAGTACAAAATGTTTTGCAAAAACACACGAAATAAGAGCTACGTAACAGGATCAAATTAACAGAAAGGAAGCATCAAGTCACTTACCAGAGTAAAGGAAGGAAACTAAAGATGGGAGCAATGGCAGCAAAACCGCGAAGCTTCCTTAGTTGCAGGACAATGGAGGCTCGAAGAGAGAGAAGGAGATGAATAGTGGTGTGATTGATTGAAAAAGAGAAACAAGAAGAGTTTATTTTGATGAGAGGCCCAAAAATTGGTCGGGACTGTTCAAAAAACATGAGGTACGATGACGGCTTGACAGCTACCTTCAGCCAATGGGAGTATGCCACGTGTCCTTGGGATAAGAAGCGATTCAGTTGCTGTGATTGAAGAGACGTATGAACCGGACAGGTATAGCCCGGTGTGAGCCTAGCTCGACTGGAAAGGCTAAAAGAGTTTTTAGCTCGGCTAGAAAAGCTTAAAGGCTTAGCTCGGTAGTAAGATTAAAATTATTTTTTAGCTCGGTTGGAAGACAAGGTAATCCCATCATGCTGCGCAGATGGAATTAAGGGGCAATTGAGAGGGCAATTTATATGAATAAATTGGGCCGAGATTGGGTAATGGGCCGCTTTGGGCCGTAGTAGGAAAGGCGGAGTAAAATGGTTTTTTTCATTAGCTCGGTCCAAGAAGGCCTTGTTGTTATCTCGGTCGCCATGGTCAAATTGGTTAGCCCGGTCGTAATCTTTAGCCGTGATATACGGAGCCTACTTCGGGACTTTTGTTCTTGGTTAGCTCGGTCCAATTCTTCTACGGATAGCTCGGTCTTAGCATGCAAAGCCGAGGTAGAAGTGAGGAAGTAAAGAGCCGATCTGTCAGTTATCTCGGTCGTATGGTCATCCTGCCGAGGTAAAACCATCTCACTTGGTTTAAGCAGTGAGGGGGGTGTTGAAGGATAAGTATTATCTTTCAGGAGTGTGAATCCTAGGAGGACTCTACATGGAGGAGTAAGAGTCTTACTTGGATTGTACCACACGGAACCTATAAAAGCTCACAACATCACTTATGGAGAGGTAACGCAACTTTGATTCCTGAATACACAGAGCTTTTGTCTACTTATCTATTTTGCTGACTTAGGCATCGGAGGGGTTTTCGGCACACACCTGCCGGCTAGCTCACGTTTGTGTTTTCAGGGAATAAAGTAACGACGTTTGGAGGAACGCAAACTTGATCAACAGGATTATACGAGAAGGTTTATTTCTTTCCCGTACAGGGTGCCACTAGGGTTGGGAATTAGGTCGTATTGGATCTTATTCATGTCATGTTATTTTGGATTCGTGTCAGAATTAACTCAACACTAATCCATTCCATTTATTATTTCGTGTTATTGTGTTGTGTTATTTTCAATCCATCTCCGGTTCGTGTCGTATCAACATAACATGTCAAAATTTTTTATTATTAACTCAAAATATCAAATATATGAAAAAAATTTAAATTTTTTTGTACAAGTTAAATTTAATAAAATTAATCTCTATTAATTGAAATTATTTATAAAAATATTTAATTTCAACTTAATTTTATTTTCTTAATTTGTAAATATTATATTTTGTTATTATATTTTTTACTAAATTAACTCAAATAATAGCTAAAAAAATACATTAAGTTCAATTAAAAATAAAAAACAAAATCTATATTAAATTTAAAATAATATTTTACATACTTTTAATAAATTAGATGTAATTATGTAAGTAATTAAAAAATGTCATAATACTCTTTAGTGAAAATAATATTAAAATGTGTAACTATTTTTTTATTATACGGATTATTCGTGTCAATTTTGTATTATACAGATTTGACACTAAACCGACCTGTTTAATATTTATATTATCGGATTGTATCATATATGTGTTGTTCGTGTCAGGAAATAATCAATCCTAACCCTTTATCTTCGTGTACAATTCAAGTCGGGTTATAGTGTTGTATCACAAATTTCCACCTGAGGTACCACAAGTTAAATAAATAAAAAAAATCTACTACAATAATAATATTATTTTACCTAGTATCATTGGTTAATAAAAAAAACTTAAATCAAAATTGGGCAGACATTTCTCATCTCCCACTAATTTAGTTATATAGTTCTTATTTAGAATTTTTTTTCTTAATTACTATACTGTCTCATAATATTATTGTTTTATCTAATATTTACTCTTCTCTTATCTTTTTACCAAAATAAAATCAATAAAATTAAAAAATTTCAATTTGAGAATATCCAAATCAGTTGTACCCATCAATATTCCTAAAATGGTCGTAAGCATTGGGAATATTCCATTGTATTGATAATATCCTAATTGGTGTCAATTATATGTTCTGGGCGTCCAAAGTTTCAAAAAGGATGTCGATATTTTAAAAAGGGCAAATTACAAACACCTCCCTCGAGGTTTTGTAAAAATATGAATCCATCATTATAAATTCATGACTTATTTTAAATATATTTGTATTTGAGAGATTAAATTAATGAACTATATGAGATCTATGGATAAAATAAATTTAAATTATTAATTTTTTTTTCCTATACAAATTCTGAATTCGTAAGTCTAAGTTTATAATATTGTCGCTTCTAAAAAAGTAGTTTTTTGGTTTAAAAAAAAAGGATAATGATATGATACACATCTTTGCATGTTATATGCAAATTAAATTATTTATGAGTTTTATTATTACAAATGTCATAATTCAATAAAAATGCATTATATAAGGTTACCCCATAATTCATTTGTTTACGGATAGCCAATTAAATTGTAACACCTCACTCTCGTTCCCTTCGCCCATTTTTAGTTTAGATTCGAGTCTCACTATTGATAGTCCTTTATTGATAAGTAATATTGCGTAATGCTTTCCTTGACTTTTGAGTAGCAGTAACCTCCCCTCCTAAACTTTTTACTGAATCGAAAAAAAGAAAAGAAAAAGACCACAACCATTCCATAGGACCTAGTCATCACATAGAGTAACCCAGTTGATGGAATAAAAAATCAAGTGACAAACTTGTTCACCCGTAGAACGTGGAAGTCATTCATTACCATATTTTTAATTTGAGAATTTTTGATTGCGATTAAGGAATCAAGAACTAACTAGAATCAATTTGCAAGAACAAGAACTAATCATGGACACATATGTTTTGGATTAAAATGGATTTGCAATTGAAAATTCCTTTTGGTCATGTTTGATTGGATAGACTGAAATCTTAAGAGTACAAATCCCTTTAGATTGTGTATTCTATGTTTGAATTGAGTTAAGATGTGTATTCTATGTTTGAATTGAGTTAAGATTATAAAGAGAGACTAACAATTCAGACTTTGGCTTAATTTTTCAATTTATATCACACCTTCCTTTGTTAGATTGAATAGTCCATCATATGTGGGATACTATATCCGGATGGATTGTTAGTCTATAACTTCAATTGTTTAACCAATCATCGGATTAATAATTTTATTGAACTATTAGTCCAATCTCAAGTGTAGTATTTTATACAGGGGTAGGTGGTGAAGGTTGGGAAGAGAGCTAGGGCAGTGGTCAGTGGTAACAAAGGGGCGGTGGTTGGTGGGTGGAAGGTGGTGGTTTTCGGCGTTCAACAGCCATTGCTTGGTTGTTTTGTTGCACAGGTACGTACACGCCCGCCGGGGGGGTTAAATAAGATTATAATTTTTTTGAGGTGTCGTAATTGGATTGGGTGACTGCAATAGTGGTATTTATGAAGCGTCCGTAAATAACTTAAACTTAATTAAATATTATAAAAATCATAACTAAAATAAATGAATTATAATAAAACATCACACAAGAGATATAACAAGAGTAAATTATACTTTGTTCTCCGTATGTTTAGTTACTTTTTCATTTTAGTCCTTAAAATTTATATTTTTTCACTTTGATTCTTCATATTTTAATTTTTTCCCAGTTTACTCCTAAAACTAGTTTTTGTTCAAAATTAGATTAAAAAAAATGTCATAATAATTGTCGCATAACATAAAAAATATATTATTATATTGGAGTTTTAAGTATATACTATTAGAGATGTGAGTTATATATAATAAAATATTTTTATACTATGTGGCTGTTAATTTATCATTTTCTATCTAGTTTTTAACAAAAATTAACTTTAGAAATAAATTGAAAAAAAACTTGAAACATGAAGGGCCAAAGTAGGAAAGAATAATTTTAAGGGCCAAGGTGGGAAAATGACCAAACATAAAGAGGACAAAATGTAATTTACTCAAATAATAAAGAACTCCTCGATCACAATCAAAAATAACGTCATAACTAATATTTAATGAATTATAATTAATAACACAATAAGTCATAAATAAATACACAAATGTCATAACTAGGGTTAAATATGATACACAATAGAATTTCCCTTTTAAAAAAAAAAGGAAGAAAAATTAAAAAAAAAAATTCTAGAATTTGATCCTTCTAGCAAGATAAAATGAGTTTTTAATTTTGAAAATTTAAAGCCTAATTTATTTATTTATTTTTAATCCAAATTATTTATCTATTTTTGGTAAGTACAATTTGACAGAAAAAATATATTTTAGTCATTAAACTCAATGTAAGTGTACATAAAATATCTAAAATACTATTTTTCATTGAGTTTTAATGACTAAAACATCATTTTTCAGTTAATTTTACTTAACAAAATAGGCAAATAATTTAGATTGAAAGCAAATAAAAAAAATTAGGATTTAAATTAATAAAATTAAAAATTAAAAATTCAAGATTTATTTTATTATAAGAGTCCAATCATAATTATTTATTTATTTATTTTAACAACCTCCCCCCCAATTTTCAAAAATCTTGATGAAACCCCCCCAAAAAAAAGGTCATAAAAAGCAATTTTGTTTATCAAATTTATAAAGAAAAAAGATTCAGACCTCCTTTGGGGGTCACTCCCACGACCCTCTCTGCTTTTGATTAGTTAATTTTTTTTTCTTCTTCTTCTCTCCCAATCCCCAACCCGAGTCCCGATTCCCCTCCCCCTCCAAATTTCAAAAATCTTAATGGAAACCCAAAAAAAGAAAAGGTCATAAAAAGAAATTTTGATTATCAAATTTATAAAAATATGATTTCACCCTTAATTCTTTTTTGAAATTCCACCGTATCCCCGTAACCACTCCTCTCCACAATACTGTATGGGGGGTGTTTAGTGACTGTTTAAGAAGTGGATTTGGAGGGTTTTTTGGGTTCAAATATCCATAAAAAATAAAATAGGTTTTTTAATTTAATAAGATAAAATATCACATTCAACTCATAATTATTACATTTTTTCTCTTACAAAAAAAATTAAAAAAGCTAAAAACCCTTCCCAAACTAAACTTTTTAGCCCTAGACTAAAATAGCCAAAAAAGCCAAAAAATCAACCTACTTCACAAACCAAGCCTTAGGAAGTTGCTATTTTAATAAGTTATTTAATTTTGTTTGGGTTAAATTATATAATTTTAGTTTTTTTTTTATAAGTGCACTTATTTAGGTCACATCAAGCAGCATCTCCTCTCTACTTTTCTACACATCTTTTTATAAAAAGTTAAAAAATACACTTATTTAGAATATTTCAAACCAATCAAAATAGTGGGCTAAAATTTTTGTATTTGAGAAGATGATTAGATTTTTTATAATTAGATATGATATTTGTGAGAGAAAAAATGAAATGATTATAAGTTTGATTTGATATTTTATTTTATTAACTATTTTAATTTATTTTATCCTTTTGTAAATTTTAGCCTAAAATTTTAGCCTAAATTTTTCCTCCTAAACACCCCCATGATGAGTCCTCCCCATGGAGCAAGTTTGAAAAGAGCCAAAAGAAATTTTTTGACAATTCACTTTATTTTCTTTCAATTCACACTATTACTTAGTTTATAATACACGAGCACAATTTTAATGAGAGGATTGGTGATGTGCAAATAGAAACTCCCGAAAACTCATCAATAAATTTGATTAATAACTACAAAATTATTGTGACATCATTTTATATGTAACTCCTATATATTAATTCTATGTAATTATTGTACGGGAAAGAAATAATTCTCCTCGTATAATCCTGTTGACTAAGTCCACGCTCCTCCGTACGACGTCGCTTTGTCACCTGAAAACACAAACGTGAGCTAGACGGCGGGTGTGTGCCGGAAACCTCTCCGATGCCC
>NW_021024940.1:309370-371832 GCF_004153795.1 Camellia sinensis | reverse complement strand
AACCGAGTCTTGGTGGATAATGGAGCATTCATTTACCGCTTTACTTTGTTACTATTCACTGGGCAATGGCTCACCTTTTTCCCTATATGTATGTAGGTGAAGATGAAGAACACGGTCAGGAGAAGGAGTCGCACTAGAAGTCTTTCCTTTTGTTTTGTCTTTTTGGAAGTTGTAACGTTTAGACAATAGTTTTCTTTTTCAATTTTGACTTTGTATAGTTATGTTGTGGATGATGTACTTCTCTTTTTGTTGTTTGGACTTCAAATAGAAAGATAATAATGTAAGAAGTGTGTGTGTTTGTTTTCCTTTGATTTATGCACATGCTGTGAATGACGGCGAGGTCTGTAGTCTTGCCAATGCCTTGTCCGTTGGTTCGTAGGCCGGTCGCGGTATTGGCATTCCAACCTCGACGCTTCCATGCGTCCGAGGAGCCAACCGTTGTAAGGCTGAAACACGGTGTGGATCCCTCGCCTTAGCGTCCTCCTTGCATCGTGCTTTTTCTTCGAGCACGGTTCGTAAGTCGGATGACCTGGGTAGCTCGGTTTGTCTGGATCTGGTTTGGTGTGAATGTGAAGGCCAATACGTGCTTCCTTCAGTGTATGATCTTTCGGATCTCGTCCTCTCAGACCTGGAGTGACGAGTCCTGGAAGATAAGGAATGAGTGTCGCCTGTTCTGAGGCTTCTGCTCCCTCCATGGGAGGGTGTAGTATTCCTACTACGATTCTCTGAGTGGCGAGGGGGCGTCTTGTGTTTGCGCCCCTCTCCTGTCGCCACATCTTTAGTCTTCATCTGGTGTTTCAAAGCCTCCATGTCCGTCGCCATCTTCCGAATTAGTTCATCTTGCTCCTTTATGCGATCTTCCAAGGCTTGAGGATCAATCCTCCTCCTTTGCCTATCAGGACTTTGAGAGTGACGAGGGCTGTTATTCCTCCTTCCCCTGCCACCCCGCCTGGAGTTATGTTGTTGGGGTTCCAAATCTGCCATAGGAGGGACAGAGGGTAATCCTTCACGCCTTGCGCCCCCATCTGGAGTTAGCCCATCGACGGCGGACAGCGGTAGTTTTTCAATGTGTGCCATTGATTGAGAAAATGAGAAGCTTAGTCAAGAGGTTTTTGTTCTTGTCTGTTGTTCCCACAGACGGCGCCAATTGTACGAGAAAGAAATAATTCTCCTCATATAATCCTGTTGACTAAATCCACGCTCCTTCGTACGACGTCGCTTTATCACCTGAAAACACAAACGTGAGCTAGCCGGCGGGTGTGTGCCGGAAACCTCTCCGATGCCTAAGTCAGAAAACTTGACAAATAGACAAAACTCTATGTTCTCAGAAAGCAAAATTGTGTTGTGTTCTGTTACCTCCTCTAAGGTGATGCTTGTGAGCTTTTATAAGTTTCCTGTGGCACAATCCTAGTAGGACTTTTATTCCTCCATGCAGAGTCCTCCTAGGATTCATACTCCTAAGGATAATGCTTATCCTTTTACACCCTCCTCACTACTTAAACCATGTGAGATGGTTTGTACCATGGCCGAACTATAACATGACCGAAATAACTTGACTGTGCAGAGCCACTGAGTAGGCCGAACTTCCTTAGTTCGGTTCTGCTTTTAATTCTCCTTATCTCGATTCTCTCTTGTTCAACCCATGGCACAGTTGGAAAATACTTAACCAACTGCGACCGGTATAACACCTAGGTCGGTCTAATTCAAAGACACTGTCAGACCGACCTATTCAAGGGACATCATGACCGGACTAAATCCGCGACCGGACCTACTCCAAGCTACACCGGAGTAGCTATATATCTTCTTGAACCGAAATAATTATACCTCTACTGAGCCGGAGTAACTATACCTCTACTGGGCCGAAATAACATTACGGCCCCTTACCGAGTCCTTCACACTTTGGGCCACAGAGCCCAACTCACAGCTCGGCCCAATTTTTCCCAAAAATTACCCTCTCAATTATTATTATTTTTTAAAAATATTTCTCTTTGATTAGTTCAATAAAAGTGATTCAAAATTTCAGTGGCAACATGGTGTTTTCTGTATTGATTAGTAGCAAATGACAAAGAGAGAAGGTGGGTAGGGAAATGTAGGCCAAGTTCGTAGCATTCAACTTTGGGATTCCGTATCCAAATACAATTCAACTTGAGATTACTTATCCGAATACTATTCCATGCAAGTTTTATTGATAATGAATATTTTGATTGAAAATGAAGAGATTTTAACTAATTACATCATTATGTATAAGATTCTATATATATATATATATCATTTCTTATAAGATAAATTTTTGGTTGTGATGATAAGAAAACTCATTAGGAATGGAATATATAGTGTATAGGAATCACCAAAAGTGAGACTTTTTGCATTACTTATCCGAATACTATTCCATGCAAGTTTTATTGATAATGAATATTTTGATTGAAAATGAAGAGATTTTAACTAATTACATCATTATGTATAAGATTCTATATATATATATATATCATTTCTTATAAGATAAATTTTTGGTTGTGATGATAAGAAAACTCATTAGGAATGGAATATATAAGTGTATAGGAATCACCAAAAGTGAGACTTTTTGCATACCTCATTGGCACCAATGTGGCAATTAAATAGAGAGTTTGATTTGAGATGCAAGTAGTCATTTTATTCTTTCTTTTTTAATGATGTTTTCTTCAGCCTCTTCTCTTTAATTTCTTTTCAAAAGAGAGGATATTTTATTTTCTAAGTTTTAAAAGGGTGGTGAGATCTGGGGGTTAACATCAATGGTAAATTTGTCCTTCCCCGGGTGCTTAATTTGTGTTTGAGTCTCATTGTCAAGAAATGTCAATAGTGATTTTCAATCGTCTGCCAATATATTTATTTATTTAATACTTTTTGTCATGTTGGCAACTCCCCTGACTTAGGTTTATTTTCTATACAATGTATCAAAAAATACAAAAAAAAAAAAAAGGAGTGATAGTGATTTTCAATCACTTAACAAAATTAATACTTTTTCTCAAATCACCCACCCTTGATAAAAGAGGGAGAGGGGGGGTACTTGATAGATACATCGTTGGTGGTGTCGAAGTGTAGAATTGTAGAAAGATTGTGACATAAAATACTTTTAGGTCATGTTTATTTGCTACGCTAAGTTTTGTTATTGTACCATATCATTATGAAAATAAATATCTAATATTAAGACACTATATGAGCATGGTAAATCTTACATATTTACAATCTAGGTAATAATTGTAAGAATTTAAAATTGACTTCTTGTATTTATAATTGCCACATATTTATGTGAAAATCACCATATCTATATGGTTAGTTTTGAATGATGAACAGCTGATATTGTTTTGACGATAACATGATATCATTGTTGCATTCAAATTTTTCTACACTAAACTTCTATGGATACTGTTAAAGTACTTAAATTACCTACTCCTCTTCTCTTTTCTATGCATCCACACGACAAAGTGATACTATACAATCATTAAACCAAAAGTCTATAAAGCAATGTGAAATCTTGTGTCAAATTTAGCACAAACTTAATCCTAAGGAGGTGGCCGGGTGGTCAAGGCCTAGGGTCTGGGGATATACTCCCTCCATGATCTCATGGTCGAAACTCCTTAGTGCAAATTATTTCTTTAGGCTAGTCCATACGAAATTTTATCCAAATTTAATTGAGCCCCACTAGTAGATGATGTGATTGATCTCACAGATTAGTCAATCTATTGGGTTCGATATCGATTTATAATAAATAAATAAAATTAAAACAAGCTCTTCTGTTTCAACTTAGATAACTAATAGAGTGTTCTAATTCAATGGTAGATGTGAGATATTCAACCGGAAAAAAATAAATAATTGTGAAAGTGTCAAAATAAAAAAATTTAACATTAAATTATAACTTTAAGTTATAACTAGTGAAGTTGCTATTTGGGTTTCAAAGGTGGATCCAATCAATTATTAGAGAGTAGGTTAGGTTTTGTTATCTACATCAATGTCATTTTCTTCAGTTATAGCCCAAGGGAGGAAGAGAGAGAGAGAGAGAGAGAGAGAGAGATGGGAAATACACATAAGCTGTCTTGTAACAAGCCTATCCTTACCAATATCATTTGAGTAATAATGGGTCAATTGTTCTTGCCACTTTTCTTTCATTTTATTTTTGGGTGAACATAAATTCTAAGCTGACATTAATAACAAAAGAACAAAACAGAAAAAAAACCAATGAATTTGTCATCAACTTGGATTGGTGTTTGCGATTTTTTTTCCTGTGTGTATTAATCAATAAGAAGTGGAATTTGAGTGAAGGGTGAATATAAAATTATTTGTTTTTTTTTTTTGAAGCAATTGGACAAATCTAATGACCATGTAACCATCATTATTATTATTATTATTATTTTATCATCTTTGATTTTGACATTTAATCGTGAACACCTCAAAATGTACCTATTAGAAATTCCATTTTGAAATCAAGGTTGTATATGACACTTCAAAGGGCTCATTGTTGGGAAAGTAAAATAAATGTGACAAACATAAGATACTTTTTACTACTAATTTTAAAACACTTTTTATTGAATAAAAAAACATTTTCATCAATTTTTAAAATCATTTTTACACAAATTTCAATATAAAAATACTCTAAATGTATTTATTAGCATTTGTTTTGTTATATTTGTAATACTATTAGAGACGTGATTGTCATAGATACGTGACAATTCAAAAAACCTCGTACATTTTATAAGAAAATAATATTAATATTGATTAGGGCACATTATTAATAAGTTTTAATAGTTAAATTTAATTCTCATTAAATCCTATTGAAAGTTAGTTATAACAAAATCATTGTTAAAAATAATTTTTTCTAACAATTTTTATAAATTCTTTCTAAAACTTACAATTACTAACATTTTTTTGTGACGGATTTTTCAAATTGTCGTTGAAAGTTAAAAATTAATAATTTTTTTTGCGACAATTTTTTTAAACTGTTGCTAAAACTTATAATTAATGATATTTTTTTTGTAATAATTTTTAAACTGTCACTAAAAATTAATAATTAACGACATTTTTTGTTAGTCTTTAATAAAAATACTATTTTATCATAAAATCTATCGAATAATAAATTCGCTTATTAGAATTGATGCATAAGGACTCCGATTAATTAGGGACGTGCATAAAAAAGCACATCAAGTGTCAACCTTGGTGGGCTTGTAATATTATATTAGGAATCTTTTACGTTTTTACACTTTACATTTTGTCAGAGAAAATAGAATGTTTAGAAGAAAAGTATAAAGTGTTAATATCAATTCCCCTATTTTATATATATATATATATAATCAAGAAAAATAGTTCAAAATTATGAGTATTCTAGTATGGATTTGTGAGTTTATTACGGTGTTCACTTTAATGATTCAAATTATTTTTTATTTTATTTTTTTTTAAATTTTCGTTAGTAGATTATTTATTAAAATTTTTCTTTCATTTGATAATTATTGTCACATAATTCAATCATATTTTTCTGTAAAAAATAAATAATAAATATAATTTAAAAAATAAACTATTTACATTCGAAAACAATTATGATTTGGGTTGGGCAACGGTTTATCCGAACCGCTCAAACCGCCCAATCCGGGTTGACTTTTTCCCAAACCGCATAGATGCGGGCGGGTCAAAACCGAACCGCAAACCGCACAAAATCGATCCGCGAACACCCCTAATTATGATAGAGTGGGGATGTTGCTGTGCATAAAGCACAGTAGTAACTGTTGCACATAGTATGGTGCCATTTTACTTCTTTGCTTTTTTTCTTTTTTTTTTTTGGGTTTTTTTTTTTGGCTCTTGTAGTTAAATGGTATTCACTGTGTTTGGTTTCAATTTTTTAAAAATTAATTTTTTTTAGTTAATATTTTTAAAATTTCAAACAATATTTTTTATTTTTTTTAAATGTACCTTATTTAGATATATCTAAAAAGTTACATATTTGTAAAAAAATATTTTAAAAAATCAATAAAAACACAAAAATGCGAAAAATGTATTAAATTTTCATTTTTTTTATATTTTTGGTATTTAGTGATTTTTTAAAAAAACAATTTCACAAATATTATACTTTTTAAGTATATTTATGTTAGGCGTATCTAAAATTTTTTAAAAAATTGTTTAAAATATTAAAAAAATTCAATGAAAACAAAAAAAAATTCTGAAAAGTGAATTTAGAAAACTCAAACCAAAACTTTTTAAAATATTCCTTGTGGCAAAATGTTTCATTAATTTTCTTATTGGTTTAATTTATTTAAAGAAAAAACCTTTGATCAAAATATTACTGATTTTCTAATTGGTTATTAAAAAATATTATGCTTTCAACCCCCTTCCGAGTATTTGCTTAAAATCAAATAATGTTAGAAAAATTTAAAATTTTAATACATATTTAAATATATATATATATATAAATTATATTAAAAATGTAAAATATTTATATAAATATATAAAAGTGTGTAAGAATATGTAAAATGTGTATTAAAATTTTAATTTTTAAACATTATTTATTTTTTAACAATTCATAGCCTAGTTTTTTTTAAATACAACCAATAAGAAAATCAATAATAATTTGGTTAAAATTTTTTGTGGAAAAAAAAAAAAAACCTAAAGTTTGACCCTTGTAACAAAATAAGCCTTTAGATTTTAATTTTGTCACCTTAATCTTTTGATTTGTTTTCAATCTAAATTATTTATCTATTTATATTAAGTAAAACTAATGAAAAAAATGGTATTTTAGCTATTAAACCTAATTAAAAATTTGATATTTTAGACATTTTATGTATACATATATTAAGTTTAATGACTAAAATACACTTTTTATGTTGGTTTTATTTAATAAAAATAGATAAATAATTTAGATTAAAAAATAAAAAATAAGGGTTTATATTAAAAAAATTAAAATCACAAGATTTATTCTATTACCATGGAAACTCTGAGATTTTTTTTTTTTTTTTTTTTATTTTTTTTTGGTGATTTGTCTTTTTTTAAAAAACTGTAGCCAAACTTTGTCCCAAAAAATACTTTTAAAAGTCCAATGCCATTTTACCAAAAAAAAAAGAAAAAAAGAAAAAGGCCATTTTACCAAAAAAAAAAGAAAAAAAGAAAAAGAAAAAAAATAGTACAGTAACTATGCGTTATCCCCATTCCCGAAAGGTAAATGCTAGATGTCATCTTATTTAATATCACCTCCTACATGAATACTTATGATTGGTTATCTTATTTTGAAATAAATATTAAGTAATTAATGAAAATAAATAATATATTGTTATGTACTATAGTGATATAAAAGTGTGAAAATAATAAATGAAGTAGTTCAAAGGAAAATATTTGCCATATTAATGTAGGATTGAACCATACAGTACGCTTAGAATGGCTCCCATTTATACTAGTATCATATTACATGACAAGATATTAATGCTAGCTACCATTTTAGTCGAACTTAAAATACTAATTTACTGGAGATACATACAAATATTTGCAAAAAATAAATAATAATTATAATAATTTGGAGTTGGTTGAATGAGTCTATCCTTCACTAATAAGAATTCTATCTGATCAAGTATCTACGGAAATTTTTCTATCATAAAATTTTGTAAGTTTTTATAAACTTATATAAATGATATCACAAAAATGCGTAAGTTGAATATATATTCGCATAAGTCTTAAGTTTTTACGAATTTAAGTGAATTTGTGTGCAACTTACACATTTTTGTGAAATCACTTATATAATTTTGCGTAGGATTACATACAGTGTGCATTACATACCAAAATATTTCCCAGTTAATTATAATGGTTTCCATTTTCGTTCTTATTTGTGTGTGTCTCTATTTTCTTTTCTTTTTTGAAAAAAACTTGAGAGTTCTAATTGAGCACTTCTAATCTATCCCTAATGATGTGGAATGGATCCCGCTCCTCACTTTTCACTCCTTATCCTTCTCCTCTTTATCTTTTTCTATTCTCTCTCTTCCCTCTCATTAGAAGTGGAAATATGAGTGATATATTAGGGATGTAGTACCACTTTATATTCATTTATGGGGAAATTACCCATAGGTCCTATGTGGAACATGTGGACACCATTTAATCCTATAACTTTTTGAGTACACCCAAAAGTCCTTTCCCCTCTCTCTCTGATTTTTGCTTCCCTCTTTACGCCTCCTCCTCTAACCCTAATATCAGTCCTAAAGTCAAACAAGAAGGCGATGAAGAACAAGAACAAGAAGACTATGAAGAACAAGAACAAGAAGACGCTCATCCTCAGATCTGTGCTTAGATTGAACAGATTTGTGTATATATCTTTGTCAATTTCTCTCTCTTTCTCTCTCTATTTACAGATTTTTTTTGAGATAGTTGTTGATCTATGGTTGTTGTTGTTGATGATGAAATAGATCTATAATATCATTGAAACAGATCTGTAATGACTTAGATTTGTACAGATATCACACAGATTTGTAATGAGAAAATTTTCGAATTCTGAACAAGTAATTTTCGAGTTTTAGTTACAGGAGGTGAAAACTGTAAAATTTTACAGTTTCAAAATTTTTTTTTTTGTGCTGGAATGAATCATGGTTTAAAATTGTAAAATCTGGCAGTTTTATAACATTTTTTAGAACTGTAAAATTTTACAGTTTCATAACATGTTTTAAACATTCCGACGAGTCTCCGGCGATGTTGAACATTCCGACGAGTCTCCGGCGACCGTTTGACGGAAGTCCGACGGTAGTAAGATGTGAACAGTGTCTGTAAATTAAAAAAAAAAAGAAAGGATTTTTTGGTAACAATTAAAAATGTATTGGACTAATTGGTGCAAGTATTTTGTTTTGGGATTAGCTGAGTTTTGAATTTAGTACATGGGACTTATCAGTAAGTTCCCCTTTATTTATTTATTTTATCTTGTTGGATCTTAGATTTTGGGCCAGAGTAATTTTATTTTATTTTTTCCGATTTAAAAATAGGCCCATGTCGTATCTCAACCCACTTAAGAATTTAAAGTCTATACAAAACTCAATAGAGGCTTCCTCACTTCCACTTACCAACAGATCCAGAATTTTGGTTCGGACATGAATTTTGGCCCATAAAGCCCACGACCAAAATCACACAATTCAATCCAAGACCCATCTTAATCTTGGGCTGGTCTGGCTTTATTTATGGGAATTTGTAGTTATGTGGGTTTCTTTACTAGTCGGTACTCGTTTTAGGAGTTATTTCCGTGTTAGGCCTGAAGATTGACATTATTTCCGTTTGATTTGAATTTTTTGAATTAAATTTTTTGTTTTTTTTTGTTTTTTAAAAAATTTTAAATATTTTTTTTTTTTTTACTTTTTTGAATGCATCTTATTTAAATGTGTTTAAAAAGTAAAATATCTATGAATTTTTTTTAAATTAATAAATACACAAAAATATGAAAATTATACTTAATTTTTATATATTTTTATTTTTTGTATTTAGTGAATTTTCAAAAGATTTTTTTATAAAAATTATACTTTGTAAACGTATTTATGTTAGGCGTGTCTAAAAATTAAAAAAATTACTTAAAATATTAAAAAAAATTCAATAAAAATAAAAAATAAGAAAATAAAAATTTCTAAAAAGTGTTTTAGAAAACTCATACCAAGCAAAGTAAGTCCTGGAGCTCTATTTTTTTTCCTTATTTATGGTAATAATAATGATTTAAACCACTAAAAAATACATCACTAATAGTATTAATACATTAAGATTGGTAAAAAAAAAGAAAAAAAAAAAAAACAAAGCATAAAAAATAAGCGAAACCCACTGTCACATCATTAATGGCCCTTCTCATGTTTCATTTCTAGTGCTCCAAGCATTTTTCTTATTGATTTTGCCCCTATTTAGTCACAAAATTATCTGATTTTCCTCTCTTCTCTCTCTCTTCACCATTCTTCAACAAATCTCTATTTCTCTCTCTGCTTTCAGCATTCTTCAAGAGTTTCACACCACCACCAGCCACCTACATCGTCGCCATACCGCCATGGTTCACTAACCATCTCCATTGTTGTTGATCTACACTCTACCGCAACCGATCTACCTCCATTGTTGCCAATCTATACTCTACCACTTCTCTTCTTGCTGTCGCACCTTCGATTTCTCCTGCATTCTCCACTTCGATATTGATGATTTTTGAATGATACGGTAGGCTCAGATCTGAGATATGTTGTTTGGTGGTAGAGGTGGCTAGTTGTTTGTCTTAATCATGAATCTCTTCATCATGTGCCTGTGTTGCCATTAGTGAGTTTGAGCCCCCCCCTTCTCTCTCTCTCTCTCTCTCTATATATATATATACTAGAGTGTTTGTTTGGAAAAGTTTGAGAGGTGGGTGTTTGTGTCTGTGTATATATATATGTATGTATTGATTTGAATACATATATATATATGCTTCATAGTGAAATGGTGAGTGGATTTTATTGGAATCAATAAAGTTTTTTTTTTTCTTCCTTGTTTAAGAATAAACTTATTTCAACATAACATTTTAAAAATGATTTTCAGATCTTTTGTGATGTTCCAAGTCTTGGATCTAACCTGAACGTGCATATTGGACTTGAAATTTTTTAATTTTTTTTTTCTAGAACCTTGAAGGGTTGTGTTGCATCGATGTTTGGGAATTCAAAACTTTTTTAATCCTCTTAATGTTAGACAGAGTTAGAATTTTCGAGTTTCGAGCATAAGAACGAAACTGAGAAGAGAGGGATCACCTCGAGAAGTTTGAATTGAATTGAGTAGAACCATACGTGTGGGGCTTAAGCCGCACATACAAATTAGGGACCACACGTGCGGGAGACTGGGCCGCACGTGTGGGGAATGGTTCGATTAGGAATTGGGGTTCTACTTTAGAGGCACATGCAATGGAGGATTTTCGCATGTGCGGCGAAGATTTCTACACGTGCAGAAAGGGCGCCACACGTTCTGCCAGACACGTGAAACAACCTCGATTTTCATGTTTTTCAGCCATTAATTGGTTCCTCCTCTCTTTTTTTCTCTCATTTCAACATGCATCTCTCTTTCTCTACAATATTTTCTCTCTTTTTCTCTCATCCCTCTCTACCCAAACCCTCAAAATTTCACATTTCCTTTTGATCCCACGAATCCATTGAGATTTTGTACTAATTCCTTATACCAAAATGACAAGCGTAATGAGGGCTTTGTTTTGACTGGTGGAGATTGGATTCTGACAAAGTTGGTTTATGAGCTTTTCTCATGTTCTTTCTTTAAAGCAGGGATTTCTTTACTTATTTTTAATTCGTTATTATAGATAGGCATGTCGTAATTTTTATTGCATTAAAAGTTTGATTTGCTGGGTATTTTTGAAAGGCATGTGATAAGGGTTAGAGTTTTAAGACTTAGAGTTAAATCTTGTGTTCTGTTGTGAATCTATGGGATTGTATGTTTGTGAAACATTTTTAAAAGGATTAGAGTAAAAAGCCCTAATTATTTGTTATGGGTCATGAGAAAAGAGGAAAAATTGATGAATTGATATTATTTGAACCATGTGGATTATTGCCTACTAGAAATATGAAAATGGATATGAGAGAAGAATAAAGAGAGGGTAATCATGAATGTACTTCGCGGTAATTATTGTTGATGATTTTACAATTGTTGAGTTGTAACGATTATCGCGAAATCAAGATTTCAAGAAAATAAAGAGGGTGTTGGATTATGATTACAAATTGGCTAATTGGGTTTTAATAACTAAAGGGAGAATGAATGATTTGTTGTGTGTAATGAGAATATAGAATAAGGGGAAATGAATTTGAAATCAAGAAGAGGTTTATCAACTTTTGTGAAATGTGAAATGAGAACGGGAAGAGTTTATGATTTTCTTTATTTTAAAAATGACTAATTGCACTCATGATGAACTTATTGCTTGTTGAGCTAATTTAACATTTTGAACAAAGTTTTGAGAAATGGAAGGGAACGAGGGGGAAGAGGATTTATTTATGAACTTTGAAAATGACATGAATTGGAAACTGAATTAATTGGAGCTAAATGATAGAAGTCTTGTAATGTGTGAATGTGGATAAAAATCTAAACTGGGAGGATGAAACTGAAATTATGGAATTGATGCATGTCGTAATTATTGATGAACGGAAATTGTGAGCTTAATTATAAGATTTGATCTTTACTGTTCTAGACGTTTTGTCCTTGGCCATCAGTAGATGATGGTATGAATGTTGTTAAATAAAGTATGCTTTTTTGTTTATTGTTAAATAAATTGTGAAATTTTGAATAATGTGCTAGTTATTGAATTGAATGAAAGAGCACATTCATATAGGTTCCTCTCCCCTCCTTTTCGGATTTGTACCCAGTAAAATTTGGCGCTTCGACATGGGTTTCTATCCCTTCCGGTTCATGCCCGGTAAAGTGTGAATGGGTTCCTCTCTCTTCTAGTTGGAGGATCGATACATTTTGGTGCTTTGACACAGGTTCTTCTCTTCTCTAGTTCATGCCCGGTAAAGTAGGTTATGGTGGTTCTAGCTTGACGAAGCCGGGTTATGTTAAGTGATAATATATGTAGTTTATTTTCATATTGGTGTTGTGATGAAAAGGGGAACCAGCAAAATAGAGTAATGCTTGTTGGTGTGTCGATTGTTGCGCGCACACACACACACACACATATATATTGTTGTGGATACTCCACCTACGCTTGTGCTTAAGGTCATAGAATGTGGTAATTATTCTTGTGACTGTAGTGCTTTGATATATGTTGCAGGTTAATTGTTAATTAAATTATGAGACTATGATAATGTAATTAATGATTGAGATTCATAAAGGGGAAATAATGGCAGGTACGAGAATCCGTTTAAAATGTATAAACTTGTATTCGAAAAAAAAAGGTTATCGTGAGCTTTATTGGAACTAGAATGGAAATAATAAAATAATAAAAATGGATTTTTTTTTTCTTGTTAAAGATCTTTTCGAAAAGACGTACTTAAATAAGTATATTTTGAAGTATGAAATGTCACATTACCTATATATGTGTATATGTAGAGCATTCATGACCATAGTTATCTATATATTGCTATTGTTTAGGATCATTAAGATCTCTACTGAACCTTTGTGTTTATCCCACGTTGTTAATAATTTTTTAGGTATGAAGTGAAACTTTGCACAAGACTTGAAGTCTTTTAGTTGTTGGCCATGGGGCCTTATAATTATAGGCGGAACGCCAATGGGTTGTAAAAAGGGTTAACTCCTTTGTTTATTTCATTTATCTGTATTTAGTGATGTTAGCCTACGAGCATGCATTGTGTTTCATTGCATGTGTACGAGAGGGAACATTGTAAATTATTGATTTCTTTATTGCTTTAGCATCTTTATCATTATTGAAATAGACTCATTAAAGGACATGGTAATGTTATTCGAGTAATAAAAGTCGAGGTGTTACATCTTTAAAATACTTTAGTTTCATTTATCAATCAGACAAAGGAAAATTTATCAGTGATAAATCAAACTATTTTATTTTCTGTGTATATGTGTGGGAATGAAGGGTTTTGTGAGTGATAGAGTGTAAGTGTGAGTGAGTGAACCAAATTTGCTATTTGTAATTTTTTTACAAATCAATATGATAAATTCATCAGCGATAATTTTATCACTAAATGAGTATAATTTTATGTAATTTACCAATAAACATAAACAATTACAACTTACATGTGGATTGATGAATTAAAAATAATGTTACTAAACTAGATAAATATTCTTGACTTTTATTTTTTTAAGTAATAAAAAAAAGTGAGAACAGTGAAAAAGAGTGTGTGTGGACGTGAGGGAGAGTCCTTCTAGTGGTGACTAGTAAACTTTTTTCTTCTTGTGACATGGTGCTAGATTCTGACTAACAATTTATTAGGGTGTTTTCTATTTGATTGAGTTTTTGAAAGTTAGAGGAATTTGATTAATTCTCTTTGCTGGAGATGCTTACCATAGGCCAAAGGTTAGTTGCCAGAGTTCAGAGGTGGATGCCGGAGGGTGAAGTTGTTGGACGTTAGAGGTGGTTATTGAAAGTTGGTGTCATAGCACTGACCATACAGTTTAGATGCTAACTGAGGTGATGGAGGTATTTTGGAGATATTAATAAGTAATAAAATAGGCAGGATTTATAGGTAAATAAGTCTAGTTAATAAGATTGGCCCATAAGTGTCCCTAATTGTGATATCCTAAATACTTAATTAGTTTTAATACCACATTAATATCAACTAATCATGATTTGAAAAATAAGTATATTTAATTTTATAATTGTATGTAATAAAATGTAATTTAATTTAAAATCGGGGGTTATTATATGTTACCAAAAGGGATGGCAATGCAATTATTTTAGTAAGTGAGCCAAAGTGTAATTAGGTATTAAAGTTTTGAAATAACTAGGAATGGTATTTTGAAACCGACCCAACGGGGATCCGACCCCCCGACCTCGATTGGAACGGTCTTTCCCTGAAAAATACCCATGACGGGCTGGGGGTGGTATTCGAAATTGAATCCCCTGACCATTTTCGGACCGGGGACGGTGATACGTTCCCCAGCCCCGGACCCGGCCTGTCTCCGTCCTCGGTTCCTTCGATATGAAATTACCATTGTTTCCCTGTCTATATATATACATATGTTTTCTCTCTTTCTTTTCTCATTTTAGGGTTAGGGGTTCAGAGAGACACTGAGACACTCTCACTTCTCTCTTCTCTCTCCCACTCTCTCTCTTCTCTTCGCCATCAGCGTTGTCTTCCCCTTTGCGACAGTACGTTGCTCCATTGCCTTCTCCTCATCGTCATCGCCTCCTTTTTATCCGTCGTCTCTTCTAGGATTACTTTTTTCTTTTGTTCTTTAGATCTGGAAAATGATGAAGATGAAGATGTTGTTGTTTATGAAGATCTATTGTTGTTTTGAAATTGGTTTTGTATTTGAGATTACTTTTTGCGTGATGTATTTTGTATTAGATTTTTCAGCTTTGCCAAGACAGAAGTGTCACTTCGCTCAAGAGTGTACTGAGTCGAAGAAGGTACACCTTATTACCAGCTCTCTAAATATATTTGCTTTTTCACATGTTTTTATTTCTTACTCTCTCCTTGGTAGCCATGGGAGTAACCAAACGTGTAGCTAGAGATCAGGCTGGATTTGTAGATTATCGTCGGATACCAGTTGGTAGGTATTATGTAATAATGGGAAATAGAGCTAAAAAAGAAGTCTTAGGAGTTGGTACATTTCAGCTCAAGTTGCGCACTCGGCGCAACTTGTTCCTTCATGATGTGCTTTATGCACCCACTATCTGATGTAATCTGCTTTCAATTTCAGCACTTTTGAAGTTAGGCTTTTCTTTTCATTTTGAGGACATTAGTTTGTCAATTTACCTTGGTAGAATATTTTATGGTCACAGTAGTTTGAGGGATGATTTCTTTATGTTGGATTTAGAATCAGAATTGAATAATAAATCCATTATTTGTGCTGCATCTTCTTCTTCTTCTCATAATGTATTTGATTTCATTAAATGGCATACAAGACTAGGCCATATAGGACAAGAAAGAATAGCTAGATTGGCTAGAGGAGGGCTATTGGGCTCTCTTGCCAAAGTTAGCCTACCTATATGTGAGCCTTGTTTAGCTGGAAAGGTTTGTAGAAAGGCTTTTGGTAAGGCTTCTAGAGCTACTCATCCGTTAGAGTTAGGGATGGCAATTTGAAACCGACCCAACCCCCCGATCCCGATTGAAACGGTTTTTTCCAAAAAATACCCTCAATGGGCCGGGGATGGTATTAAAAAATGAATCCCCAATCATTTTGGGCTGAGAACGGTGATACCTTCCCCAGCCCCGGACCCGGACTCGCCCCGTCTCCATTTATCCCCAATATGACATTACCATTATACCCATATATATATATATATATATGTTTTCTTTCTTTCTTTTCTCATTTTAGGGTTAGGGGTTCAGAGAGACACTAAGACACTCTCACTTCTCTCTTCTCTCTTCCACTCTCTCTCTTCTCTTCGCCATCAGCGTTGTCTTCCCCTTTGCGACAGTACACTGCTGCATTGCCTTCTCCTCATCGTCATCGCCTCCTTCTCATCCGTCGTCTCTTCTAGGATTAGTTTTTTCTTTTGTTCTTTAGATCTGGAAAATGATGAAGATGAAGATGTTGTTGTTTGTGAAGATCTATTGTTGTTTTGAAATTGGTTTTTGTATTTGAGATTACTTTTTGCGTGATGTATTTTGTATTAGATTTTTCAGCTTTGCCAAACTGTCGTAGGGCACCCTGAAATTTTGTTCCTTAAAGTCAATTTTGACGAGAATAAGCTGATGTGCAAAAACTTGAATGTAAAGGTACTTCCTCATTTCCACTTCTATCGTGGAGCGGATGGACAGTTGGATTCCTTTTCTTATTCACTTGCTAAGGTGTTGCTGTTGTTTGAAGAAAATACAAGAATTTCTTGTATTTTCTGTTGCTGAAATTTTTTTTTTGATCGGAGAAATTTTGGGGTCGAGGAAACTTGATCCATGTTAGGGGGTGAGGGCGGTGATAGGTTCCCTATCGAGAATCGGGGACGGGGAGTGTGATCCTCGGCCCTGCCCTGGCCCATTGCCGTTCCTAGAAATAACCTGCTTGGATAAGTTTTGGGGCAAAGCCTAAATAAGGACATGAAATGTCAATCTTTTTGAGGTGCAATGTGTCCTTACATCAAAATTGGTCGTGGGTTCACTCATATAAATTGATGAATTGCGCAATTCAAAAAAAAAAGATAAAATTCAAAAAAAAAAAAAAAGAAGAAAGAAAAAGAAAATGAAAAAGAAAATAGAAGTGGGGCAGTGGATCTTGTGAATAGAAAAGTAAAAGTTTAGAATCGATAGAGGTGTATTATATTTTATATATATATATATATATATAAATTTTGAATAGGAGTTATATTATATCTTGAGTTATCATAATCTATTTTATGTAAATCATACTTTGTAAATTATATTAACATTTCAAATATGTTATTTGTTTAAAAAGGGAAACTCACGGATATAACTATTTAATTAATATATTTTGGTAAAAAATTGATAATGTGAGCAATTAATTTGTAAGTAACACTACGAAGGTCCCATACCTTTTAGGAGACTTAAATAACCATTGGCCCTCTGATTAGTCACTTTAGTGACCATCTGTTTGTCATGGATCTATTGACCATTTTTTCTGTTTTGTACCATGGTCGTGATTATCTTACTCATACGAATTCGAATTATACTTCTGTTATTTGAAATAATTTATTTGTTTGAATTGAATTATCACTATTTAGCCTAAAAAATTATCCGTGGTGATTTTGTACCATTATGCTCTCAGTGTAATATTCCTAACTCTATCATGTGCTTATAGCTGTTATATACTTTCAGGTGATAAGGTTTATGAAGGGATTTCTAACCCCATGCTCATAAGTTTTGGGGATAGCAAGACTAGGACTTGGAATAAACACAATGCACTTTGCAAATACAGTCTAGCTCCACGTATTTTGTAAACGAGATGGCTTTAATAATATAATAAGTAAAATGTTCTGATGTATGTTCTAAATAATATAAATATTTAGGTACCGTTTTGTTTTACTCCGCTACACTATTAATCTATTAAATTTAGAATTGACCATTGGTAACCTCAGTTATTGACTAGTTGTAACACCTAACCTCTGGGTACCTAGGTTTAGGATTGCAAACGAACCGAGCCGAGCCGAGCTTTGCTGAGCTCGAGCTCGGCTCGTTTACTTATCGAGCTCGTTTATTGAGCTCGAGCTCGGCTCGATAAGGAGTTGGGCTCGAGCTCGGCTCGGCTCTTTAATTTTAATGAAACTCGAGCTCGGCTCGGCTTGGCTCGATAATTTTTTTTAATATTATTTATATTATTTAAATATAAATATTTAAATAAAAAATATTATTTATATATATGTTTATATATTATTTAATATATAAATAATATATTTATTATATAATTTAAATAAAGATAAACGAGCCGAGCCGAGCTGAGCCCTTAATGAGCTGAGCCGAGCGTTTAACGAACCAAGCCGAGCTTGTTCATGAACAGTTCAGTTCATTTGCAACCCTAACTATCATGTGGGTTGGTCTTTATTTTCAATTTCTATTGACTTTTGCTGATAAAGAGATAAGGTAATAGTACTAGTGTAATATCAAGAGCCAATAACAAAGTGACAGCTATGTGTAAGTCACCTATCCTATTGTTTATTAAATTATATAATAACTCGATCGGTTCGGCTTAAGTGATTATTTTTTTCTTAAGCCTGTTGACCGACCAGAACTTTATGATTTAAAAATATTTGTAATCGCTGCTGACCGTATACTTTGATGGAACCGACCGCCGAATGTCAGTTCAATTCGAATCAGACGAGTTAATCGGGCCAATCGGTTTTTAGTTTATATATATATATATATATATACATAGAGAGAGAGAGAGAAAGAGAGAGAGAGAGAGAGAGAGAGAGAGAGAGAGAAAATTCTTGATAAATTCGTATTGCCACTCGTATAATTCATTGAGGATATGGTTGATTCTATTGGGGACATAAGAACACGTAAAGTCCATATCTGCAGGGTTTAGCAAATTTACTTACTGTATATATCTATTTGTCTAAATTATTTAAACTTATCTGTTCAAATTATGTCATAATATTATAATCTATCTGTTCATATTATTTTAAATAATCTGTCCCAAGAAAATGCCTTGTATATAACTATCAGTCCAAATTATTTGAACTTTTCTATTCAATTTATATCTATTTGTCCAAATTATTTAAACTTATCTGTTCAAATTATATCTCAATATTATAATCTATCTGTTCATATTATTTTAAATTATTTGTCCCAAGTAAATGCCTTGTATATACCTATCTGTTCAAATTATTTGAACTTATCTGTTCAAATTATGTCCCAATATTTTTAATTTATCTATTCAAATTATTTTAAACTAATGCACTATGTATACTTATCTGTCCAAATTATTTGAATTTAGATTATTAACATATTTTTCTAAATTATTTTAATCTATATGTCCCAAAATTTTTAACCTATCTGTCCAAACTGTCTAAATTATTTTAATCTATGTGTTCAAATTATTTTAAGGGTACCTATCATAGTATTTATGCTTATCTATCTAAATTGAATCTATTTGTGCTAATATTTTTGCTTATCTGTTTTGATATGTTTTGCTTATCTGTCCAAATCGAATATATCTGTGCTAATATTTTTGCTTATTTGTCATAGTATTTTTTACTTATCTATCCAAATTGAATCTATTTGTCTTAGTGTTTTTTTTATCATCTGTTCAAATGGAATCTATATTAATTTTGAATAATGAGGGTAATAACTTTTCTTTTTTATATGCAACTATCCTTATGGATCCAAACAAAATGCACCCAGATGTGTGGCCTTTACGCTATGTTTGATAGGTAGATTTGGGAAGAGATTTGAAAAAAATAAAAAAGAAGAAGAGAAAAGGTATGTGAAATTAAGTGAAATATAAATATATTTTATTCATATTTCATCTACATTTTCCCTTTCCCTTTTCAAATCCCTTCCCAAATCTCCCAACCAAACACAGCATTAAAGTTTATAAAAGGGATTTATGGGCTATAAAGTGGTTCAAATTTTGGGACAAATATATTGATTTTTTGGTTAGTCACAGTGAATTAGCATTCATTTTTTTTTTCTTCTAGAAAAATAAGTGCTTGAAACTAGTTTCGGTAATTTTGGATGGATGATCTCAAAAAATGTTGAAGGGAAAAGTAAAGGGGGAACTATGGATGCATATGTCACAAAAAGGAGGGCAAAGTAACAAACTTTAAATGAAATGGTAAAGCAAAAGGAACCCGTGATTAGAGATATTTGTAGAGTCATTTATGGGCATGCATTGGCTTTTAATTTATTGAAAAGACTCTTATTTAAAAAGATGTTGAAGTCATTTGGTGAGTATGGTGTGGGATTGAAACCACCTAGTTATCATGAAGTGAGAGTATCTTTTTTGAAAAGAGGTTGATCATGTGAATGCAAGTTTAGAAGTGTATAGGAAGGAATGAAAGAAGACGAGTTGCACTATAATGTCCGATGGATGGACCGATGGAAAGTCTCGCTCTCTTACTAATTTTCTTGTTAATAGTCCAAGTGGAATGGTGTTTATTAAATCAATAGACACCTCCTATGCAATTAAAAATTCTATAAAATTATTTGAGATGCTTGATGACATTGTGAATGAAATTGGGGAAGAAAATGTGGTTCAAGTGGTAACTGATAGTGCATCGGCCTATGTGCGTGTTGGTAGATTATTGGAAGAGAAGAGGACTAAATTGTTTTGGTCCCCATGTGCAGTACATTGCATTGACTTAATGTTAAATGACATAAGTGAGTTGACAGTTTTCAAAGATACAAAGCCAAGGAAATCGCTGTGTACATTTATAGTCATGCTTGGGTGCTTGATTTGTTTAGAAAATTTACAAAGAATAGGGAGTTGACAAGACCTACAGTTATTAGATTTGTCACCGCCTTCCTTACTTTAAAAAGTTTCCAAGATAGAAAGCTCCAACTTAGAGTTATGTTTGCATTGGAAGAGTGGGCTACAAGTACCTATTCTACATCTGTTAATACAAAAAAGGCACAAGGAACAATCTTGGGAGATGCTAGATTTTGGAAAGCAATCAAGTATTGCTTGAAGTGTGTGCTCCCTTTGGTGAAACTTTTGAGGCTTAGGCTTATGGATGGTGATGCAAAGCCGGTATGAGATTTATTTATGAAGCTATGGATAGAGCGAATGAAGAAATTTCTTCAAACTTGGTCCATATGAGGGGTAGATATAAGCGCATTTGGGAAATTATTGATATTAGATGGGAGTTACAACTCCATAGGCCTTTTCATGTGGCGGCACATTAATTCCACGTAAGTTTTTTACTCTTTTTGTCTAATTATTTGTGTGACTTATATACAAAATGTGTAATAGAATTTATTTATGAAGTTATCTTTCTTTCTAGGTTTCATTATCAAGAAAACTTCACTGCGAATACGGAGGTGGAAATTGGTTTATTTAAAACCATTGAGAGGATGTATCCGGATATACAGGATAGAGTGAAGGTTGATGAGTAACTAGAAAAGTTCAAGAAGATCGAGGGTATGTTTGGTATGGGCATGGCCATCTTGACAAGGGAAAAGAAACAACATAGTAAATTTTTTGATTATGAAATTGCATATTCACAATTTCACAACAATTATGTTGGCATGCATTATTCTCTAACATCTCTTTATCATTTTATTATAGCTCTATGGTAGGAAAGTTATGGACAAGAGTGCAAAGAGCTTTAAAAGCTAGCTATTAGAGTGCTAAACGTTGCTTGTAATGCCATCGAGTGTGAGAGAAATTGGAGTACTTTTTATCATGTGCACTCCAAGAAAAGAAACCGGTTAGAGGAACAGTGGTTGAATGCTTTGGTTTTTGTGAAGTATAGCATTCAACTTGAGTTGAGGCAAATTAAGAGACAAGAAAGGGATGACACGTATGATCCTATTTATTTGTCGGATATGGAACCCGATGATGAATGGATTACCGAGAAAGAGGATCCATGTCTACCTGAAGATCATTCATGGATTGACATCCAAGAGTGCTTCGAAGATGATGAATAAGCAACAAGTAGCAAAAAGAGAAAAATAGGTATAACTCTATATTTGAAATAAGTTAATTTCAAAGATTTAGTTTCTATATTTTGACATTTACTTGCTCATTCATAACCTTATTTATTTTTATTAATGTAAGACCAACAAAATTTAAATGCCGATAGAGGAAAAAGAAAAGTATTTGAAGATGATAATGAAATCGAATTGATTGAAGATGGAGAAAAGGAAGAGGAAGAAGAGTTTGATGAAGTGACTATGGTAGATGATGACGAAGAGGATGACTCTGATATTGACCTTAGAGATGATGAAGATTGACTAATGAAGAAATGAAAGCCTTTTGGAATTTTTAAATTTGTCTAATCTAACTTTTGTTTATATGGTCTCTTTTTGACACAAGTTACAAGTATAGATTAGAGTTTTGAAAATGTTAGAACTTGTCAAGTTGTGAACCTTATTCATGATCATATATTCATAGAATCATATTATAATGAATGTGGATTGCCATACATATATGATGTGATGTGAATTTACATAAATTATATCATAAATGCATAGTGTACGGGGAGCAAATATTCCGGCAAGCCCGTACTCCTTTCTTCCGAGCTCCGTCGATGTCCGATCACCTGCGAGCAAGTAACAGTGAGCATCATCATGTAAAATAACATTTTCATTAATTTAAGTCTAAATATTTCACGTTTATAATATCTAAGTGTATAAATATGCTTTATTTTTTTATATTTTTTATGTAATTTAGAAAAAGTGACTGAATCTTTACAATTCATGATTCGATTCGATTTGCGATTCGGTACATGGCCATTTCAATTCACGATTTGAATCCCAATTTGACAACTATGCTAGCAACCATCACATCCCATGACTTAGCTAGCTCCAAAGAGTCCACCAACTTCTTTTCTATAGTTGGACACAGTTTGCTAGTTCATCTTCCAGATTCAGCTCTTTTATTCGACAATTGAGTCATTATTTGAACCTTGATCATGTCAACCATACAAGTTATAGGCAATTCACGGGCCTCACCAATCCAATTATTATAAGACTCAGTAGCATTAGACAACATCTCACTATAGCGTTTCCCTCTAAAAAATGCGTTCGTCCACTTATCATTTCGCAAACCATTTAACATGCTACAAACTGTACTATTCTCGGCAAGGCGCCTCAATTTCTTCATATGACATTGAAAAGAAACCACAGTTGGTTCATAAGCATATTTCAACATATTTTCAATGAAGTCACTTTAAAGTTAAAATGAAGTCCCACCAATTTGTCACTCAAATTTCTTTTCAAATGTTTCAAACAAGATGCATGATGTGCATTAGAAAAAACCACCGTAAGAGCATCTAGCAATTTATGTTAACAGTCGGACATAGGTCAACTCTAACTCAAACAATCTCTTGATTTTTAGCATCAACAATCGCAAAAGCTAAAGGAAATAGGTTTGAAAACAAAATAACATGAAATTGCAAAAATTAGCAATCTTAAAAGACTAAAACAGAAACCAAAATTCAACAATAACAAAAAATAAAAAGAAAAAGAAAAGAAAAGAAAAGAAAACTATACTAATTGTAAATAAATATATACTTTGATTACCATCATTTGATTTTGCTGCATGCAAACACCCCTTGCGACACCCCTTCAAAAATGTACCATCAACAAATAACAAAGGATAACAAAATTGAAATCCATACAAACATCTATGAAACGCCACAAACAACTTTCGGAAACTCCCACTACTTTCATTCACATCTACTTCAAGCACATTTCTGGGATTGGTTATTGTACCTATCTCAAAGTACTATCAAAGTTGGTTAAACGAAGATAAAAAAAAAAGCCAAACAATCCACTTCTTGCTTTATTAACTCCTAACCATGCAACTCGATAAGAAACATCTATCACATATTGCTTCTTCAACTTCTTTTTAACTTCAATGGAACAAGTCAACAGATTATCACTAGTGTCATTATGCATAATATCATAAACAAGTCTAGAGCAAATCATTTTTGAAAAATCTAGAAATCCCCTAGATATTGATTTGTGATTATGTAATAATTTTAAGCAGTATATAACAATCACAATCAAACAATCAAAGACAAATCAATACAACAATTTTAACATGGAAAAACCACAATTGGACACCTCAAACTGTGATTAAAAAACCACGAGCAACAACCACAAAACAATCCACTAAGAAGATTTAAAGGAATTACACAGGTACACTCTCAATTACCTAGCGAATCCACGCCTAATTGAACCAACCTCTATGTGCCTCTTCCAACCCCGTCTTTACCTCGGAATTGTCTTTACGATGAGCCACTCTAGAATCCACCGAAGTTTCAAGCTCGAATTCTTCAGAATCCACCGAAGAACAACTCTCTCTCTCTCTTGTGTATAACAAACAAAACCTTTGATGTACTCTCTTTAAACCATGAGTTGAATACTCAATAAAATATCAAAGAAAACTAACAAAATATCCCCAGATATAAACCTTAAGAACCAAAAAGAAGATCTGGAGGAATTCAAGAGTGGTCTAGTTTTGGGAGAAAACCAACTACTTATAGAAAACCAAAAGTAATCCTAGATGTGGAAGAAAACCCAATCCTTATTGAAATCTGGAAAACTATGTTCGCACGGTCCGCTCGAGCTCCCAACATCCCGCTTGAGCGTCTTCAGCAACATATGCGTGTGACAAAACAGAGGTCCGCTCGAACGCCAGAGAACCCGCTCGAGCGCGAAATCACACATCTCAGTACTTTTACAGACCTGACAAACTTCTGAAACCCAGCATTCTCCACTCGAGCGGGGTAATGTCCGCTCGAGCGAACAGGCAACTTGGAATACATTTTTGCATTTTGCTTCGGGGGCGCTGCCCTTCGACCTCGCCATGGTGCTGCCCCGGACCTGCCAAGGGGCGCTGCCCCCTAGACCCCCGCGAGCTGACCGGGCAGTTCGATCCCCATCATAATCAGCGAAGTGGCAATCTTGAAAGCATTAGTATCACAAACTTCTCTGAAAGGCACAATTCGGGTTGGATTCGCATCTAAACACTCATAGCCTCACTGAAATAAAAGTGCAAAAATAAATACAACTAAAAGGAGTTTTGTCAAACGGGGTTGTCAAGAATAAAACCTAACAATTTTGTTACAAGATCTACGAGCAATAATACCACAAGTATATACATTATCCAACTTCAAATGGAAAAAATACAAGTATTCAGCTCTTCTTTCATGCACAAACCACTTATAACTTGTAAATGACTTCATCTTACATTCAATAGTTACTCTTGTTGCATCATTCTTTAAATAATTCACTGCAAAACAACGTTCAATTGTGTACTTAGCCAAAGCAATGCGAAACACTGACACTCTACCATCAAATTCTTGACTAACACTATGTATAATTTTCTTTCAATTAGTAGACAACAATATTCTCTTTGGTTCTGGATAAAAATTAGGCAACAAACCATCATAATCATTAACCAAAGAACCCTTACCAACTACATAATCAATCCTAGAGTAATTATCATCAACCTCCATAATTTTCTTATCATCCATAACAACATCAACAACACGAGAACCACCAAAAGCTGATATTGACAACATATTTCCCAAATTATCATCACTTTCAACAATACAATTAGGATATGCAAAAAAAGAGAAAAAACAAACAAAAGTTACCAACACTTAACTCTTCCACATCGCACATATTTTCTCAACAATTTCATCATAACTACAACCCTCATTAATCTTAATAATAGCATCAGACTTACTGTATTTGCACATTAACATGAAACACCCCTCCATATTGCAACTCACAAACCAACAAATAATCGACTATAGATTCCAAACTGGAAAAATATATAGTTACAACATATCAGATTCAAGACTTCAGAATTCACAAATTCAAAATTTCAAACTACAAATTCACAACACATTACACTATACAATAATAATAATAATAATAAATCCAAAACATTAGACTATATCACTTACAAAATCACAAAAAATAGTAAGTCATAAAAGTATCAAACAAACAACATTTATCACAAAGCACAACTACATAATCACAGAGCACAACTACATAATCACAGACAAAAATCAAAGCTACAATTTGCACAAACAGATCGCGTAAAGAAAGAGAGACACATAGAGAGAAACATAACACTACAAATTTAATGGAAACCACTCCAAATCAAGAGTAGAATAGAGACCTATAACAAAATTTTTTCAACTCTACAACCAATAGACAAATCAGACGAACACGAACTAGAGAAAATAAAAAATTTGTTTATCTATAGATATACATATGTATATGTATCGAGAGAGAGACGTAGAGACAGACATAGAGAGAGAGAGAGAGAGACAACGTACATAGAGTTCGCCTTCCCAAAATGAACAAAAATGATCACTAAGAGAGAGATCAAGATAGCGGAGAGAGAAAATCACATAATATGAAATTTGATTTTCCACCTATATATATATATATATCTCAAATCAAGAAGGGAAATACAATTATTTTATAAAATAAGAATAAAAAAAGGGACCTTTAGGTATAACTGAACAAAATTGTGGACCTATTGATTTATGAAAAATACAACGGGATTAGAGCGGAAATAGATCCCCTGCCAGTGCCGCGCCCTGAAAATATAGACATCGAATTACACATTATAATTGTAACGCCTCGAAATAAATATGATAAACCATCCATTACGGTATGTGAATAACAATATAAATCAGAGTATAAGATCCTTCTATTACATAAGATTTAGTGTTTGTTTGGCATATGCTAAAATAGCACATGCTATGTTGTCACATTATCCTATTTTGGCCACAATCATCTTATTTAAGTTATATCACCTTTCTACCACATCACTTCAAACCTAATCTATATTTCATATTTATTTTTTTTGTAAAAAGTTAAAAAGTATACTAATCTAACACTTTCCAAACAACCCCTAAAGGTGACATATGCGAATATACATTTATAAGGCATAACCTTGAATCTGTAGCATGTGTCAACAACAAATATATGAAATTGAAGTTAAACAAAAAATTGAAGTGCCCTAAAGGCTATAACTTTCCAAGACTATACTTAGTTACATCAAAATGGATTTAAATCCAATACATATAAAGCCCTAGGCTTGTACAAAATAATAACATGTAAACAAAATGAAGCTTTTGCTCCAATCCTCCTATGCTACTGCCTTGGCAGAGGCATCTCACCAACACCTGAAAATGGTTTTCCCATATAGGGTGAGCCAAAACCCAGTAGAAATAGCCCAACATAATATATAAATCTTAACAAAGATATAAAGATGAAATGCATATGTAATGCTTATGACCACAACGTTTTACATTTCTTTCTCAAAAACCATGCCATGCTGTCACGCCCCAAAATTCGGACAATTAAATATTAAATTCGGACTAACCCCCAATAATATTCCATCGTCCAAATCTTAGGGGTGAAACAAAAACTAAACGCCAACCAAAACATCTACCATAATTTTATAACTATCAAATACCTCCAATATTAAAGTAGCAACAACTAGTCAAAACAACTTAAATAAAGTACGGTTACAAACCATGCCAAATTATTCCAATACTAAAGCCATAAAAAAAAAATAAATACATGAACTGCTAACAACCCTAAGCTCAAGAAAACAAAAGAAATCCAAGAGATATGCCCAAAAACTATAGTTACTTCTCGTCACCACCGTAACCTCAACTAATCCTGCAAAGGAAGCTCAATTGCGCTCAAACAGAACGCACCCGAGTTGCCAAGAGACAAAACGGGTCAGTATACAAGTATACTGGTATGAGTACAATATTTTAACACCCACGTGTCCACCAGACACAGACAAAAATACATTTAATTCTTATCACGGGATAAGACAAGTAGTTCCAACCGCACCGAGACGAATGGGTAGTTTCCTGAGATACGGTGGCATTTAGTTTTTTGTCCGTACACAACGAAATATAAATTGATTATAAGATAGACAAAGTAGAAATAAAAATATGGTGGGTCAGCCCTACATAAAAAAAAGTTAGTAAGACCCACCATCCTGCAAAACAAATAAAGTTAGTATAATTTAATCATAAGTAATTTGTTGAAAAAATTTAAAATTACACCATTTCATACTTAAATAATTCGCATTGATCAAAACTTAAAGAACGAAAGTTGTACAGAATCAAATTTCCTAAAAGACATTGCGAATGAATTTAACAGAAACTGAACAGGTTAAGAGGAAAACTTGATATAAAAATCTAGACGGAATTCAATCGAAAAATCTGAAGTTGAAAACGAACAAAAACTGCCCTAAGATGATTTTTTTCGAAAAATTTTAAAACATGAAAAGTGTGCAGAATAATATTTTGCTTCAGTTTACACAAAGCCAATAAAAATGAGCCGTTTCGTGGGTTAAAACAACCTCTAAAATCTGCCTTGCTAAAATGAATCAAACCGACATTAATCAAGATCATCCGATTATAAGTTCTAATCGATCTTTTTAATAAAAAGCTAAAACACAAAAGTTGTCTAGAATCACGTATACATGCTTCTGCTCAAATTTCATAATTTATCAAGATCGTTTACTATTTTTTTAATCATGTATATATCAGTACCATTCACACTATACTAATAAATTCATAATTAAATTCTTTATTCCTTAACTCCACCACTTCGGCCCTCCCCTGCCGGCCTATACATATATCCCGTGTGCCTCCCGTATACCTAACACCGCTCTGAAGCCAAACTTGCACGGGGATATCGTCTCGAGTTTGACTCACACTCCCGGGATGGTTAGCATATACGTATGCGCGCAAATCAAAGCACTCGTCTACTCATGAGAATGAGGCAACAATATATATATATATACACAATATCTCACACATGAGAATAAACATAACAATGCCAAAGCAACAATCCATGGAGTCATGGTGGAGTATAAGGAATTTATCTATGGGTTCCTAATTAATTTTAATTTCATACAACCATAAGTGTGATTACAACCATAAAATAAATCCATATAAAAATACTCTACCCCCTCTTAGGGACCTACTTCGACAACGGGGGGAGCGACGCCTCTTACGTTCCTCCGACATCCTGTTTCCCGTTCACGCAGGTTTGCCACCTCGATTCATCTCTAAGTCCAATTCAACTAGTGTCCTACCCTCCCCTCTGCTGTTGAAGAATATTCTTCTTGACATGCAAATTTTTTCAGTTTGACACAACGCTCTTTTCCCTCTCACAGTTTGTTCAATTTGAGCACTATATATCCATCGACAGCACAGAACCCACGCGCGCCTAGTCTCCACCCCGCTTATTAATTACGGGTGGAGCGTTCCCAAAGAGATCACTTCAATGCATTTTTCCAAATAATTACTGTGCCCCACCCAATCTATGAACTACACATATTTGGCGGTTTGGTTCATTAATCAGCTGGGGCAAGGGTAGATTCATTAATCTATTCGGCCTACTTGCAATGCATTGCGCCGACAAGTCACTGTGCCCCACCTTATCCATGAACTACATATATTCAGTGATTCTGTTCATTAATTAGCTGGGGCAAGGGCAAATTCATTAATCTATTTGACCTCTATTGATAAATATATTAACAATGCCCCATCTGATCGGCAGATTTTATTTAGATTCAGTAATCTATTCGGCCTCTATTGATAAATATATTAATAATGCCCCATCTGATTGGTAGATTTTATTCAATGTGACGTTGCAAGATGTATGTTTTATTCAGCTCTTCAATGTTCAAATTGACACAAGACATGATTATTCAGCTTTGGAATGACTTGTCCATATGATTACATCACCCCACTTGGCCAGTCGAGTTTGGCATGGAGCCGTATATTTAATTCGGCAGATTATGGTATAGCCGATTATGTTATCGCCGAATTAAGTTACATCACCCTACTTGGCTATTAATTAGCACATGTAGAAAGATTATGATATAGTCAACTACGTTATCGCCGAAATAAGTTATATCACCCTACTTAGCTATTAGTTAGCATATGCAGAAAACAGACAAAAAGGCGAATTTCATTAATAAATTGAGTACAAACAGTTATCATTTTACACATGAAAATTGCCCTGTATTTAACTTCTAAACAAAATAAATAATCAAAAATCTACAAAAATTACGTACAGAAAACACCAAACAAAAAGCAAAATTACATTGACACTACTCATTCTTCAGGGTCAGACTCCAGCGGCTCAACCTCTAGCTGCTCGTATGGAATTTGTTGCTCCAATGTCACATTAGCAGCAGCCAGGGCTTTGAGTCAGCCGTGTTTGAAGCCTCAATTTTCGAACTTAGGTACTTCTTCCACGTATTTTTCTAAGGCGGCATTTTCTCCGGCTTGGAACGCCTTGGAGATCTCGGAGTCAGCGATTTCTTTTGCCTTCTTTGATTCTTCCAAATCGACCTCCAGCTTGGCAATCACCTCTTTGGCCAACTTGAGCGCATCATCACTTGCGTTCGCCCTTTCTTCGGCAGCCAGCCTGAGTTGATCGGAGCATTTGGCCTTCTTTTCCTCGGCATTAGCCCTCCGTTGCTCTTCCATCGCTTTGCCTACCTCAGATTTGGCTCTAAGAGGGCCCTCTTTAGCCTTGCCCTTTTCAGTTTCGAGTTCGGCTTTGAGCAAGCTGATTTGCTCAATAACGTCATAATGATGGCAGCCGATTTCTGTAATCCTTCCCGCCGCCTATAAACAAAATATTTATAAGATAGCTGAAATGAAAAGGAACGAAATATTTTCTCAAAGTTACTTACCAATATCGCCGATTGAGCAGCTAATGCTATCGACACCACATCCGGCTTTGCACGGAACGCTGCTCTGTCAATCGGCAAAGAAATCAACGAGGCCACGCTTAAGGCCACGGCGGCGTCCTTCAAAGCCGAAGCATCAAAAGCAACTAGCACGTTTTTTATTTTAGGTTGTATGATAAATGGAGCAGCCAAGTCCTGCGACTCTTCTATGTGTGGCCATTTATCAGTTTGGTTTTCAGAAGAGTCGACTTCGTGCTTGGCGAGGCGTTTCTCCCCCCTCTGTTCGGCCACTAGATTGTTCAATTGATCAATGACAATTTGCTCTGTTTCGGCTATAACAATCTGCTCCGTTTCCTCAACAAGAGCAGGCGGCGAAGACTCAGCCCCAACAGGAGCAAGTGGTGGGCGTTCAGACCTGGTGGCTTCGGCCCTCCTTCGGGCTGCCATCTTCTCGGCATTTTTTCTTCTGGCCATCTGCACGAGCGACTCCCCAACTATGTTCTTAGGATCTGTGCCAGGAAGGTCTCCTAAGTTGGTGAAAATATCGTCATCTAATGATACATCGACTCGGCCTGAAATGGATGGAAAGTTGAAACTGGCTTCCTCAAATGCCAAATTAAGAGTCGTGTCAACCTCCTCCCCTAGACTGTCAGATCTATCCAAGTTGGACTGATTTGGTTGTTCAACGACTTGTTCGAAGACCTGCTCGACGACTTGCTCTGAATCCGAAACTTTAAGACCAATCTCCCTAAGGTTCTTGAAATTTGGGGAAATGAGTGTTGTGAGCTGCTGTTCGCCCTTTGGAATCGGAATGTGATCAGCGGCCGAAAAAGTAGCGTACGTCGGCTTGTACTACAACAAGATGTGAGCGGCCCTCCCTTGCTTTTAGAGGTTTGGACGGCCGAAGAATTAGAGCGCAGTTTTGATTTGCTGAAACACAGCGTCGTCGACCGAGATAAGTACTTTTTTCAAATCGTTACCTGCACAAATAAAACGGTAAATACATGCAATCTAAGCCGAATAAATGTATAACAAATAGGCATAGAAATGGGACTATACGGCCACCTGGTTCGCCTTTTTGTCTAGGCACAAGATCTAGGCGATCTTCGCCTTCGCCGAATTCCCAGTTGCCTCGGACAATGACCATGACGTCGTCAACACGCTTACCAGAGCTGGTAAGCATGGTCACCAGATGGTGATCAGTGTCCTTGGCCCTGAGAAAATAGCGTCCCTACCAACCAGATGATTTCACCAAGGCATAACAATGCCGAATAGTAGGGATTCCTAGATTAATCCTAAGTCAGCGGTTTAATTCTACTATTTCCATTATGATTCGGTAAAAGTTTACGTAAGGTTGTGAAGGGAGTAGACCCCAGTAACGAAGGACGGCCCTCAAAAATGGATGAAGAGGGAAACGGACTCCACCCTCATCGATTGACAGGAGAGGAAAGATCGTACTCTCATCAGTCCTCTCCATGTTGAGTACGCTATCTACCACAAGTGACAAATAGACGTCATCTGGAATGGAAAAGTGGCATCGAAAAGCGGAAACACGGCCTGCAGAAAGAAGAGCTTTCAAATGTTTTCTCCATCCGAATTGGAATGGAAAATATGCTGAACTAAAAACAAACAAGAGTATGGGAGTTGGAATGAGGAAGAAATGCAAGGAAGAGAAGAACTTACAGGGTAGAGAGAAAAGGACAATGGGGAGCAGAAGGAAGTTGCAGAGGTCGTGAAGTTGCAGAGGTCGTGAATTCGAAAAAGCTTTGCAAATTCAAAAAATATTTGAAGGGACAGCGCAGCTTCATATCGTTGTAGACGTGCCCCGAAGAACTCCCCGGCTCCACGCTGTGAGGGCGCGAAATCCCATTTTGTTCTTTAGGCTACTACAATTCGGACTCGTGTCACAGTTCTGAATCTAATCTCGCAAAGTGCAATGCAAGACCGATAAATCACCAAAGAGTCCAAATCCGGCAAATCGTTTTGGAAAACTGATTTTTATAAAGAAGTGCCAAACATGGATTGCTTTGTCAGATACAGAGTCGCCACCTAAATATTTTATTTTGGGGAATTTAGGAAACCCTGACTCGTGCCTAAGGCCACGTGTCCGTCATCACTAAAGTTGCCTCGACTCGGGAACTTGGATACGAGAGGGGAAGGTCATGCAATGAGCACCCCCGCTCGCCCGATCAAAAGATCGACCTTTACTAAGCATGATATTTTGTTTTTGAAAACACATGTGTTCTTATTCCGTTTATTAACCTAGAATTACTATGTGATGTGCACAGCATACAAGTATAGACTAGATCGCCTGAGTTGGAACAAAACATTGCATATTCGTTTGTTTGAAGACGGTTTGAAGTTTGCTACTCGCAAGTAGGCTAAGTGCAGACACGTCCCGGGAACTCTCCGATATCCGCACCTGCGAGGGCGCGAGTTCTCGTTTTGTTCTAAGCTACTACAGTTCGGACTCAATGTCACGATTCTAAATCTAATCTCGCAAAATGCAATGCAAGACCGATAAATAGAGTCCAAATCCGGCAAATCGTTTTGAAAAACTGATTTTTATAAAGAAGTGCCAAACATGGACTGCTTTTCCAGATATAGAGTCGCCACCTAAATATTTTATTTTGGGAGAATTTAGAAAACCTTGACTCGTGCCTAAGGCCACGTGTCCGTCATCACCAAAGTTGCCTCGGCTCGGGAACTTGGGTACGAGAGGGGAAGGTCATGCAATGAGCACCCCCGCTCGCCTAGTCAAAGATCGGCCTGTACTAAGTATGATATTTTGTTGTTGAAACCACATTAGTTCTTATTCCAGTTAGCTAGCTAATCTTACTACATGATGCACACAGCATACAAGTATAGACTAGATCGCCTAATTTAGAACAAAACATTGCATATTCGTTTATTTGAAAACGGTTTGAAGTTTGCTACTCGCAAGTAGGCTAAATCTGGGATTCGATGAATTATTTCAATTCAAGCAATCCAACCTTCACCCACAGGCATTCAGGCAGTTAATCAAATAAGCAGTTAGCCTCATGGTAAGCATGCTTTCATGACAATCAATAACACACATGCAGTATGCTAAAGTGTAAACACTCACAGTACACTCCAAGCCAAAACAGAGAACTAGTTAGAAATCATGCATGATCCTATTTCATGTTAAGATGGCTAATGCAACACATGCGAGAATGCAACTAAAATAGGCTCGGCTATTCTAATCATGTCATGTGAAATGCAACTTGGTAACATGCTGTTGAACACATATTCAAGTAAATGTATTGAAAATACAATGCAGTTAGTATGATGCGCCGAGCCCGGTGCATGCAATACAGATGAATGGATGCACGCATGCAAGCGTAAGGTATGCTAATCGAAATATGTCCTAAAACTAACCATTGTAAGCGGTTAAGTAAAAGGGAGAAAGAAATGGGGGTTAGAAGACATGCATCATACACACGCACGCTTATTACAACATGTGGCCCTCTTGACGGAGGGACCGAATAAGAAGCTAACTAGCTAATCTAAGCTAATTAAACTACTTATTACAAGCCAACTAATTAACTAATCCTAGTTAACTAATTATTACAAAAGAAGCTAATTAACTAACAAGTTAACTAACTAGCTATTACAACACAAATAAGCAGCTAAACGCATTAACTACTTAACGTACAGAACCAAAACATAAACTAGCTAAGGAAAGCAGTAAACAAAGGTCCTCGAGAAGAGGAGTGCATGCATGCTCGGTCGCCTCATTCGGAAATCCAATGCAATGCCCCGATTTGCCTCTGTTTTCATTTGTTCTCAGAACCTTAGACCAAGCTCCAGAAGGCTTTAACTCCACCTTGGGAGCTTGAAGGAGGGTGGCCGACCACCTAGGGGTGCCACCAGCCATGGCCGACCACCTATCTTTGTTGTAGACCAGAAAAAGTGGCCGACCATCTAGTTTTTCTGGCTGGCCGACCAGTTGTTCCTGTCAGACTGCAATTTGCTGCAACAGAGAGCAAGAAAGGGCATGGCAATGCATTTGCAAGATATGTGTACACAACCACCCTCCCTATCATTTCATAAGCTCAAGGAAGTGTGGTTCTCGACCCTCGGGCCACCAATTGCGCTTTTCAATGCATGATGGCCGAGAGGCGAAGTTGCACAATTCAATATAAAAATGAATGCACACATAAACACATAATGCCTAGAACTCTATCATGTATGATCAAGAGCGTTGGCGACCGAGAATTGAGGTACGTTTCATCACTTCAAGTATGAAACGTCCATCGTTTCTCGTGTTTGGACTAACACCTATTCCAAACAAAATGCAACACATAACACGGCATGCACAATGCTATGTAACATGGAGTATGCAAAAATGCAATGCAACACAAGCATGCAAACATGCAATACAACTTAAGCATGTAAACATGGAATGCAAGGCATGCAAAACACAATGCAACTATGTGGCATACACAATGTAAAGAATAACATAGTATACTCAATGCAATGAACAATATGGCATACTCAATGCTGTATAAGATGGCATACACAATGCAAATGGTAAGAACACGACATACTCAAGGCAATGGACAACATGGCATTGTAGACACCCCATTTTTGACCGTCCTCAAGACTCGGACATCATCGTTTGAACACTCGATGATTATCCATGCTCGTGTTTGTTTTGAGTTTCCGGAGGTCTCGGCCGTGCGCCTTGCCTCAAGATCTCTATTGGCCCATCAACTAGGCCTAAGAACACAACTCTCAAGCATGATAAAGAAGCAATAAATATGTAAGTGTGACAACGCTAAAGGCTCTGAAATCAAGTTTGAAATGATGCCAAATCATTCAAACAACACAAGTAAAGCATGCGAGAGGGCCTAAGGCACAAAGTCATTAAAGGGACTACACAAAGGGCATGCAATACATGGCACAAATGATTGAACCAATCATGGACAGAGCTAAATTAGGTCTAAACAAAGACCAAAACATGCTAAGATGGGGGCTCAAAGACCTAGGCATGCAAGCATACACACTAGGCCAAAACAAGGCAACAAATGCACAACCCTTAAAGGCACTCAAAGGGTGAATGAAATGGGAACATGGCAATGCTACATGTTCTGAAATGAAGTATTAAATGATGCCAAATCATCTAAATAGCTCAAAGATAGTATGCAAGATGCATCAAAACACAAGGCTAACAAGGCCCATTGCACTACAGCTATGCAATTCATGAAGAATATGGCAAAGGAAACCCAAAACAGTCCTAGAACATGTCAAAATGAGTCTAAAACATAAATGGAAGGAAGCCAAAATAAGCCAACATGAAAGGCCAAAACATGGATCATGCAAAGGCAATATGGGAGGATTACACTACACCTACCAAGACTAAGCATGTGATGGCTTAACCAACAAAAATCAGAGTTATATCATGGCAAAATAACCCCAAATAAACACTGAAATGATAGCTCGCAAGCATAGGCATGAAGGCATACGCAATGGCTCATGTTAAGGCATAAAGGGGCAAACCCTCCAACGCATTAAATGAATGATAAATGCAAGTGCATGAACATGAAACATGGACTGAAATCACATTAAAAATGATGTCAAATCACTCAAATAGTCCAAGTAATGCATGCTAATGGACTTGATACACAAAGCTAACAAGTTAGATTGAACTATGGTTATACAAAGCAAGTCATGCATGGCCAAAACAACACAAATCAAAGCTAGAGCATGCTAAAATATGGACAAAAGCTTCTTGAAGTTAAGCCTAAAGCATGCTAGAATGACATGTTAAAACATGATGCATGTTAGGCTATTTCATGGAATTGCACTACAAGTGCATGAGGCATTCAAGAGGTGACCAAACCAAACCCTAACAGAGGTGTGACATGGCAAAACATCACCAAAAACATGCTGAAATGGAAACAAAATAAGCTAAAATGATATGCTACTTCATGAAGCACACAAAGCTAGTTTATGAGAAATACACTACAAGTGTATTAGGCATGCATGAAGTGACAAAACCAAGTAAAAACAGTGGCATGCCATGCTAAACTAAGCCTAAATAAAAGCTAAGATATGGCCAACATAAGCTTAACAAACATGCTCCAACATGAGGCAAAAGAAGCAAGTATTTAAGACACAAGGAGAGGGGATGACCCTCTCCTTTTTAGGACCTCAAAACACCCTTCCCACCACTGAAATTCCTCTGAGTTTCAGTGGTGAGAAGGCCAAAATAAGGTGGTCCCAAAAGCTTAAAAAGAAGGCACAAAAGCAAGGCCAAACAAGGCCTAAGAGGGGGTAAACAACCACCAACACAAAAGTGACCTTAAACAAAGATCTTAAGCATACAAAATTAGAACTTTTTGTAGTTTAGAGTTAAGCTTAAAACAATATGCAAGTAAAGCTAAAAGCTTAAGCAAGAATGGGGGTTTAAGGAGTTAAAGGCTCACCCTTGAAGACCACCTTCAAAACCACAACTCCAGCAGGTTTTTCAAGCTCAAACCAAACCAACAACACCAAAACCAGCTCCTAAGCACCTCAGCAACCAAAGGATGGTGTTTGAGTGTGTGTTTGTGTGTTAAAGTATGACAAAACTACACTTTTGAAACACAAAAATGAAGTAAAAGGCAAGATAGATACAAGGGTGTATCTATAACTCTCAAGGCAATTTTTCTGAACCTAGAGGAGGGAGGAGGAGGTTCTCTTATATAGAGAACAAAAGTGTAAGCTTCTTGAGGAAGCTAAGGGTCCAAGGTCATCCCTCCATACACGTGTATGAAGGATGGTTTCAGTGACTTCCAGCTGTGCCAGCTGGAAGAAAATATCTCCAGGAATAAGCTAGAAAGTGGCCGACTAGTTAAAGTGGTCAGCCAGAAGAAAAAGTGGTCGGCCACTGTGCAAAGGTGGTCTACACACTGAAAGCAAGGTGGTGGTGTGGTGGCCGACCAGAAAAGGTGGCCCAAAGACCAAGAAAACTAGTTATCTGACTAGAAAATGACTGGCGGGAAGAAAAGTGGTCTCCAAGGGGAAATACTGGTCTCCCACCCTTGTATCACCTTCCAAACAAGGTTTGTATCAAAAACAAATCAAAACGGATGCGAGACGAAAGTTCGGGAGGCGAAGCGCGCAGTCGGAAGCCTCGAAAACTAGTCTACGAGCACCAAAAGTGGTCTACAACCACAAAAGTGGTCTCCCGGACCACAGTGTCCCTCTAGGCAGAGGCAACAAGGCATGGTTCAAAAACCAAGCCAAACGGAGAACGTTAAGTGGTCCCAAGACAAGAAACACGGCCGAAGGCTCCGAAAATCGAAAACTAGTCTCCAAGCGCGAAAAGTGGTCTACGACCACAGAGAGGTGGTTTACAGACCACTCCCTCCCTTTAGGGAAGAGAAATAAGGCTTGGTCCACAAATCAAGCCAAAGCACAAAGAGTTCAGAGGCCCGAAAGCAAGGCTCTCGGCCAAAACTCCGCAAACCTCAGAACGAGCACAACATACACAATCACCGAGCGCTCAATCGATGACGTCTGAGTCTTAAGGTCGGTCAAAAATGGGGTGTCTACAGTAAGACGCAGATTTCAATGAATTGTTCCAATTCAAGCAATCCAACCTTCACCCACAGGCATTCAGGCAGTTATATCAAATAAGCAATTAGTCTCATGACAAGCATGCTTTTGTGGCAACATTAACACACATGCAGTATGCTAAAGCGTAAACACTCACAGTGTACTCCGAGCCAAAACAGAGAACTAATTAGAAATCATGCATGATCCTAGTTCATGTTAAGATGGCTAATGCAACACAGGCAAAATGCAGCTAAGATAGGCTCGGCTATCTAGAATGGCATGTGAAATTTAACTTGGTACGTGTATTCAAATTGGAATTGAAATACAATGCAGTTAGTATGATGCGCAGAGCCTGGTGCATGCAATACAGATGAATAGATGCACGCATGCAAACATAAGGTATGCTAATCAAAATATGCCCTAAAACTAACCATCGTAAGCGGTTAAGTAAAAGGGAGAAAGAAATGGGGGTTGGAAGACAGCATCACACACACGCACGCTTATTACAACAGTTGGCCCTCTCGACGGAGGGTCCGAATAAAAAGCTAACTAGCTAATCTAAGCTAATTAAACTAATTATTACATCACAAAATTTGAATAACTAGCTACAACTAATTATTACAACACAAATCGAATAGTTAAATGCATTAACTAATTAGGCACAGAACCAAAGCATAAACTAGCTAAGGAAAGGAAGCTAAGTAAAGCAGTAAAGAAATGCCCTCAGAGAGAGAAGAGTATGCATGCCCGGTCGCCTCGTTCGGAAATCCGTCGCGATGTCCCGATTTGCCTCTGTTTGCAACTGTTCTCAGAACCTTGCACCAAGCTCCAGAAAGCTTCTAACTCAGCTTGGGGACCTATGGGAGGCCTGTCGACCAGTTGTTGATGCTTCCAGCCACTGGCCGACCACTTTTTGTTGCTGTAGACCAGGAAAAGTGGTCAGCCAGCTAGTTTTTCTAGTTGGCCGGCCAATTTTTGCTGCACTTCTCCAATTTGCTGCAACAGAGAACAAGAAAGGGCATGGCAATGTATTTGCAAGATATGTGTGCACAACCACCCTTCCTATCATTTCATAAGCTCAAGGGAGTGTGGTTCTTAACCCTCGGGCCACCAATCGTGCAGCTCGATGCATAATAGCCGAGAAGCCAAATTGCACAATTCAATGTAAATGAATGCACACATAAACACATAAAGCCTAAAACTCTATCATGTATGATCAAGAGCGTGTCGGCAACCGAGAATTGAGGCACACTTCATCACTTTAAGTATGAAACGTCCCTCGTTTCTCGTGTTTGGACTAACACCTAATCCAAACACAATGCAAGCAACAACATGCAAATATGCAATGCAACTCAAGCATGCAAACATGCAATGCATCTCAAGCATGCAAACATGCAATGCAAGGGACAAGTATGCAACAACATACAACATGGAAATGCAATGCAATTTAATAACATGGCATACTCAATGCGATGTGATTATGGCATACACAATGCGAACAAGAACATAGCATGCACAATGCCAACAACAACATAACATGCACAATGCGATGTAACATGGCATACATAATGCTCAATGGACTTAAACCGAATGTGGGCAGACCTCAACCATGCCCAAAACAGTGGCCATAATGATGAAACTAAGGCATGAAATGCAAAACAAAGCATGCACATGCAATGGCCCATTGATTAGGCATAAGAGCACAACTCTCAAGAGTGCACAAAGAGTGACAAATGTGGAAGTGTGACAACACTACATGCTCTCAAATAAGGGATGAAATGATGCTAAATCACTCAATGAACACAAGTATCCTTAAGCATTAAAGCTAGCAAAGAGGACTACTCTAGAGACATGCAATACATGGCACAAAGGCATGAACCAATCACAAACAGAGCTCAAATGGGTCTAAACAAAGACCAAAATATGTTGAGATGAGAGCTCAAAGGCTTAGGCAAGATGGCATACATGCTACGCCACAAACAAAGCAACAATGCACAACCCTTGAACCACAATTAAAGAGTGATATGCATGAGAATATGACAATGTTACATGCTCTGAAATCAAGTATTAAATGATGCCAAATCATTCAAATAGCTCAAAGATAGCATGCAAGAGGCATCAAAACACAAAGCTAGCGTAGGCATTTGTACTATAGCTATGCAATACATGAAGCATATGGAAAAGGCAAGCCAAAACAGTCCTAGAATATGTCAAAATGAGTCTAAAACATGCATGTAAGGAAGCCAAAACAAGCTAGCATGAAGGGCATAAGGCATGATGCATACAAGGCAAATAAGGTGGATTACACTACACCTACCAAGACCAAGCATGAGATGGCTTCGCCAACAAAAATCAGAATTATATCATGGCAAAATAACTCCAAAAACACATTGAAATGATAGCTCGCAAGCTTAGGCATGAAGGCATATGCAATGACTCATTTTTAAGGCATAAAGGGCAAACCCTCCAACGCATTGAATAAGCGAAAGATGAGAGTGTATGACCACACTACATGGACTGAAATCACATTTCAAATGATGCCAAATCATTCAACTAGGCCAAGCAATGCATGCTAGTGGACTTGATACACAAAGTTAACAAGCTAGAATGCACTATAGCTATACAAAGCATGGCATGCATGACCAAAACAACACAAATCAGAGCTTAAGCATGCTAAAACATAGACAAAAGCTTCTTAGAGTTAAGCCAAAAGCATGCTAGAATGACATATTAAAGCATGGCACACATTAGGCTACTTCATGGAATTACACTACAAGTGCATGGAGCATGCAATGGGCCATCAAACCCACCCAAAACAGAGTCATGGCATGCTAAAACAACACCAAAAACCCACTGAAATGGAGTCAACATAAGCTAGAAAGACATGCTACTTCATGAAGCATACAAGACTAGTTTATGAAATTTACACTACAAGTGTATTAAGCATGCATGAGGTGATCAAGGCAACCAAAAACAGTGGCATGCCATCCCAAAATAACCCCAAATACATGCTAAGATATGACCAACATAAGCTTAACAAACATGCTCAAACATAAGGCATTCAAAGCAAGCAAATAAGATACAAGGAGAGGGGATGACCCTCTCCTATTTAGGACCCCAAAACCACCTTTCCACCACTGAAAATGCTCTTGATTTCAGTGGTAGAAAGGTCATGCAAAAGCTAAGACAAGAGCCAAAAGGGATGGCTCAAAACAAGGCCTAAGAGGGGGTAGACCACCCCCAACAAAAAAGTGACCTTAAACAAACATTTTAAGGACCAAAAATCAGAACTTTTTGCAGTAGGAAGTTAAGTCTAAAGGTCTAAAAGCTTAAGCAAAACAAAGGGTTAAAGGGCTAGTTGACTCACCCTTGTAGAACCTCTTCAAGGCTACCACTCCAGCAGCTTTCTTGGATCAAAACCAGTCCAAAAGCACCAAAACCAACCTCAAGAAGCCTCAACAACAAAAGGATGGTGTTTGAGTGTGTGTTTGTGTGTTAAAGTATGAAGGCTACCCTCCCTTGTTTTTGTAGGTTTGAACGACCGAAGAATTGGAGCGCAGTTTTGATTTGCTAAAGCATAGCGTCGTCGGCCGAGACAAGTACTTTTTTCAAATCATTACCTGCACAAATGCAACGGTAAGTACATGGAATCTAAGCTGAGTAAACGTATAACAAATACACGTAGAAATGGGACTATACGACCACCTGGTTCACCTTTTTGTCTAGGCACAGGATTTAGGCGATCTTCATCTTCGCCGAATTCCCAGTTGCCTCGGACAACGACCATGACGTCGTCGACACGCTTACCAGAGCTGGCAAGCATAGTCACCAGATGGTGATCAGTGTCCTTGGCCTTGACAAAGTAGCATCCCTGGCCCTGAGAAAGTAGCGTCCCTGCCGACTAGAGGATTTCACCAAGGCAAAACAATGCCGAATAGTAGGGATTCCTAGATTAATCCTAAGTCAGCGATTTAATTCTATTATTCCTATTATGATTCGGTAAAACTTTACATTAGGTTGTGAAGGGAGTAGACCCTAGTAACGAAGGACGGCCCTTAAAAACAGGTGAAGGGGGAAACAGACTCCGCCCTCAGCGAAAGATGATCGTACTCGCATCAATCCTCTCCATGTCAACTATGCTATCTGCCATAAGTGATAGATGGACGTCATATGGAATGGATAAATGGCGTCGAAAAGCAGAAACACGATCCGCAAAAAGAAGGGTTTTCAAATGTTTCGCCATTCGAGTCAGAATAGAAAGTACTCTAAACAAAAAAACAAACAAGGAAATGGGAGTTGGAACGAAGAAAAGAAGAACTTACAAGGTGCAGAGAGGACAATGGGGAACAGATAGAAGTTGCAGAGGTCGTGAAATGAAAGAGAGATGCTGAGAGGCAATCAAAGAGCCTTGCATATTCAAAAAATATCTGAAGGGACAACGCGGTCTCAAATCGCAATAAATGAACGACGCGTACGAAGGGGTAGGAAATTGTAATGCTTTGTGTAAAACATGGACATTCTAACGCTTCAGTATTGGAAGGAGTGCAAGCGCCGTATTTTTTACTTTCTATATATCAAAACCAAACATGCTGACTAATTGGCTTTAGTCGGATGTTTGGGGAGCAATTGTGGGGGCCGAATAAAGATATGTTGAAGAGGGCCAAGATATTTGAATACATCTGGCCGAAGTCAATTCAGCTGTAATCTAAGGGCTCTTGAAGCCGAATGTACAGTCGGCCATATGAAAAGCCGAATGGGAACCAGCACGCAATCGGAAGGCCGAGTAAGCAATCAAGTGCGAGATTAAGAGTGAGCCCGACCCTTGGGCCCAAAGGGTAGTATAAAAATAGGAGCATCAACAAAAGAGAGGTATGTGAGAATAGATAAAATAACTTGAGATAAAAGTAAACTTGAGAGCATACTAACTTGTTCGTCGGAGTGCTAATTCCGGCACCCCCGACCGGAGTGTTCATCCATTTTTCGAGTAGCAATCAGAGGATCATGGACATCTGACTGGATCCTGAAGTATTTCCAAACCACTTCTCCATAGTAAGCATAAATTGTAGAACATTAAATATAAAATCTAGAGAAATTCACTTTTATATATGGGATTTAAGTTCACTTTTGTATATGGGTTAAATCCGAATTGTTTTTGAAATTTATGTAATGCCCTCCAATTTTAATTTTGCCTTTTCAAAATTTTGAAAAATCATGTTCATGCACAGGATATCCAAAAATTCAATTTAGTATCATGTTAAAAAAAAATGAAAAATGTACTTATAAATCTCATCTTAAGGATTAGTGATCTGATTAGTCTCAAGTGTTTTTCTTATAGACCAATTAGTCCCATTGATTTTTGAAGGCATATTTAATATAGAAGGCTGCTATTAGCACTTACCTAATTTCTTTGAACCCCCCATTTCTTTGAACCCCCATCCTAAATTCTAAATTTTAATAAGATTTCTTTGAACACTCCATTTAATATCAATTTTACCCATATTCATAATATCATCACACCCAAGTGCACACCCACCTAATTTTGCACACCATCTCTTCTTCTTCTCTCAATAAACAATGAACGATTGAGAGTAACAAACGATTGAGAGACGAATCGACTGTCCCTTTCTTCTTCTTTTCTCATAAATGATGGTCTCTTTCTCCTTATCACCATGAATGACGGTATCTCAGTCGAAAATCTCTTCGACAGTCTCTTTCTTCTTCTCTCAAGTAGCCTCCAACTCCCTATCACACATTATTATTATTTTTTTATTTCGGGGTAAAACCAACAATACATGGGGTTTTAAATAGAAAAACTCTATAATAAAAAAAAATAAGGGAAAATCCTACAAAAATGGAACCATTCGTCGGTATTCCAATGACGAACAAAATTTTTATGTTCAGCACTGTATTACTAAACTAAATGTTTCTGTTCAATACTATATTACTGAACAGAACCTTAATAGTCGACAAACTAGTACCGAACCAAAAATGAACCAGAATCGTAAATGCAAGATAGATAAACTTATTAATGTAACGCCAATATCATCAAAGTTGTTGTCATCATCCTCCATTACTCTATAAGTATCAATGAATGGTGAAAACGATCACAAATGTAGCAACTCGGAATCTGTAATAGGATTGTTTGCAATGTTAATTGATTTGGAACACCGAACATATTTGAAACCACCAAACAAAACGTTAACTGATTAGGTTGTTTCAAATGTTTTTCATTAAAGATGAATACGTGAGTTTAGGATGGTAATGAAGAAGAATACAGTTAGGATTTAGGTTGGTAAGGAATACGCATAGATGAGGATGGACGTGGGTGTATAATATTGTAGAGTGTCATTCTAATTGTTTTCATTTGATGGGTTTATGTTCCACTAAAAGTTGTCATTTATTGTAATTTTACTTCAGGGTATAATTGTAATTAAAAAAAAGGTGAGAATTTGGAGGTGGGAGATTCTACTTACACCAATATTAAATCTCTTTACACCCTCCATCTCATTACACTATTAATAAAAATGTAATTCTCATTACACCCCTAATATATTACCAAAACTAACTCTAAATTAACTATTTCATCTCTTTACACCACTAATTTTGGTAACACGGTGCTAAACAATTTACATTATTCCGGTGTTATATTGCCGGAAAAAATAGATCTCTCCAGCATTTTGTTGCTATACATTTACAGAGACACTTTCTTCCAAACAATGATTTTTAAATTTGTGGTGAGCATGTTCGGTAATACAACGCTAGTTAATTTGAATTACTCCAGTGCCATGTTACCAGACAATATTTTTTTTCCCAGCATTGTGTTGTTGTCCAATTAGATGATGACAAGAAATTGATTTGGGTCACTTGTGAAGTGCATGTTCAGTAATACATTATTATAAAAATGGAATTACTCTAGTGTCCTGTTGCCAAACTACAATAGAGTTGTCTAGGCTCCCGTCGCTGTACATTTAAAGATTTACTTTTTCCTTAAAACATCCATAAAAAAAATCATAAATCAAACACGCATCCATAAAATCATACATAAAAGTATCTATAAAATTATTCATAAAAACATCAAGTGTACGAACATCCATAAAGTATCCATAAAATCTGTCATTATTTGCATCCATCAATCAAACATGTTATTACAATTCATCTTGGTAATTTGTAGGTAATTTTTCCCCCTTAATAAAAATAGACAACCACACTTTTTAGAACCTGTCAACCTCAATCGTTCTCCCTTGATCTTCCTGTTATCTCTATAGTAACCGCATCTTTTACAAGCAAGTGTAAGTTTAGGTTTTCTGCCATTGCCTTCCGCATCTGTTGTCTTTATAACAATGACAAATCCAGTCTTTTTCCCAACGTCAAAAGCCCATTTAATTAATGCTTCACGACTACTAAAAATCTAAAGATAATAAATACATTTATACATCAAATTATTAATAAAACTCAATACAAATTAAAAATTAAAAAAAAAAACCGTATTCATAAAAAAAACTTAACAAACCTCATATGTAATGAATTCATGCGTAAAGTCCACTAATATTGCAGTACTTGCATTGTTACAATAAGTATAAGTATAATCCTTCCAGGTAAAAATATATATATATGTATATATAAATGAAACTGAAAGTACATGGTAATAAGAAGCCGAACAAATTAAAAAAATTCGGTTTGGGGTTACTGGAAATGTATCTTTTATTCGGTAGTTGGTTGCCAGACTTATATTTTTTTTTCGGCAATGTGATGTCGGACTGTTTTATTCTGTTCGATTTCAAACCACCGAACGAAAGTCGAACACCGGTCTAGAAAAACGAAACAAAAGCCTACCAAATAAATAAAAAAATTCACCATTTCACTTTTTTTATGGTTCTTCACCACTGTTTCTTCATCTATTGTTTTCTTTAATGATCAAAATACTATAATTCTCACTTTTTGAAAAGAGATGTGTAAGAGAAAAGAAAAATTAAGAAAGGAAAAGGAGGAGTAGGGATTGAAGACCAAGAAGTGTAAAGAGATAATAAAATATATTTAATTTTAGTGTTTTGTCCTTAAAGGTAATTTCATACATGGATAAAATTGGGAAGGAAAAGAAACTCATACGGAGGGTGTAAAGAAGTAAAGTAGTGGTGTAAGTAAAATCACCCTTTGGAGGTTCAAAGAAATTAGGTAGGTGCTAGTAGCAGCACTCTTAATATATTATTTGAAAATTAGATTTACGATTATACCTTTATTTCTATTATGTTTATTTCTTCTTCTACTTCTTCTTCTTCTTTTTCTTTTTTTCTTTTTTTTTTTCCTTTTTTCTTTTTTGCTACAAATGTAAGATACACAATTTATGAGAATCAAATTTATGATGAATTTTTATATGAAAATTTTTTTATTTGAAATGACTTGAAATGTAAGATTTTTTAAACATTTCAAAGGAAGTAAAAAATGGGATTATTTAAACATTCCAAAAAGAAGTGGGATTCTTCAAATGTTTTAAAAGTAGTACAGAAACTCCTTAATAAACTTTGAGCATATGTATAATTTCAATTTGTAACATTCTAATGTAACACTAAAACGTAACATTCCAAAAAAACTCATTGGTGTAACACTCTAATGTAACACACAACAGAATTTCTTATTGTACTTTTTCCAAATGTAATACTCTAAAAAAAGGATGTGAGATTTTTCAAACCATTCCAAAATGAGTATAAAAATTCCTTAGTAAACTTTGGGTAAGTGTATAATTTCAAACTGTGAGCGTTACGTTTGGAAAAAAATACATTAAAGCCTCATTTGAGAACAAGCTATTTTAGTGAGTTTTAAAAAAAAAAAAAAAAAAAAAAAAAAACTAGTATGTTTGGAATGAATTTTTGATTTTTTACGAAAAGATATGCATAAAGTAGAGAGAAAATAGAATATTTGACTTTTTGGAATAGGTTATAGGCTTTTTTATTTTTTTTAGTAACTTTTTGGTTTTTAAGCTAAAACTATTGCATGTCAAACGAGGCCTAAATATTTTTTTACTATTTTTATGTGTGTTACATTGAAGTGTTACGTTTAATATTACATTGATTGGAGTGTTACGTTTAGGAAAAAGAATAGAGAAATTCTATTTCCACACACTTAATTAGCTCAGTGCACATCTTTTCTCAATACACACACTTATTAATTTGATTAGGGGTGAAATCGGTTCGGTTCGGTCGGTTTTTTCACTAGTTTTGCACCGAACCGATAATTTCAGTTTTTCATATTTGTGAACCGAACCGCCCAGAAAAATGACATAAACCGGCGCGGTTCGGTTTATTACGGTGCGGTGCGGTTTTTTCGGTTTTCCAATTTTTTGGCCTTTTTTTTTTCCTGGTTGGGCCTCACATTTTGGGCCTATATTTCTATCCATTTTGCATAAAATTTGGGCTCAGGCCATGTAATTCCTACATAGGTTTGGGGCCTCACATTTTGGGCCTATTAATATTATATAAGTCGGTTCGGTTCGGTGCGGCTCGGTTCAAAAAACCAAAAACCGTAAACTGAACCGAATGTACAGAAAAACATAAACCGAACCGAACCGAACCGAACGATTGAAAACTTCAAACACCGACCAAAAACCGTTCAGTTCGGTCGGTTTGGTCAGTCCTTCCGGTTATTCTTTCACCCCTAAATTTGATTATTAACTAATTTTCTTAATCCACACACCTAAAGTTACAATTACACCCTTCACTCATAATCATTGTACACACACTACTTTACCCTACTTTCTACACACTTTTATTGACCCTACTTCATATTTGTAATTCCACCTACACAAAAGTGAAGACCAAAGTCAGTGAAGTTTCCTCCATTGAAGATCTCTATTGAACCTCCATTAAAAACCATTAAAACCCTTCTTGAAGGTAATGAATTTTTCCATTTTATTATTACATTTATCATTTTATTAATACATTTACCATTTTCGGATCTCGTGGTATAAAACCCTTGACCAAATAGCCACTAAACAACCACCAAATAATCAAAAGAACAAAAACGCTTGAAATCCCAAGCATAGGTTCATATCCAAAAGAATAAGCGCCCACTAGCATTGCATACGAATATAAGTGAAAAGCAGCCATAGATCTTCAAATCCCAAAAAAAAAACACCACCAGAGCATTCGAGAACCAAAAAACACCCACTAAACAAATCCAAAATAGAGATTAAAACAATATGAGAGATGTTTTGAGAGCATAGTTTTGCAAGTAATAAAGGAGTATAAAGTGTGTAACAAGTAATGTGACAGCAATAGAAAAATTAGGGTTTATTTATTTTTAACGTAAAAGATGTACATTGAGATTTTTTTATTCTTAAAACATGTGTACAGAGAATTTTTTCATATAATATTATGGATGTTGTTGGATGTCTATTATGGTTATTTTTATTTAGCATATAATTATTATTAAATTAATATTTCATTAAATGTGTGTCCTGAGCTAACTAGATGTGTGAAAATAGAATTTGTAGCACCCGAATTTTTACCGTGATTGTATTAATACATAAAATAAATAAATAATAATAATAAATACATACATAAATAAATAAATACAATTCCTTAGTATATCAAAAAGTGCTTAGTGAAAGCTTGTGGTTTAAAACGTTAGCTGTTATTACTTTTAAAATATTAGAAATCCCTATTTAAAGGGATAGATTGTGGGACACCACATTTTTAATATTAAATAATTTAGTAAACGATAAGTGATATTTTATAGTTTGATAGTGAGATTTTTAAACGTGAACATAATCTATAATTATACATAATTTTAGGAATTATTGTGGATTATAAGAAGCCAAATCTAATTTTCTAGAGCCAACGACTTAGATGACTCTTGGGAAATTTGTGAGGTAACAGTCAAGGGGCAAGGACAGGTGGCGCCTTCTATGAATACATAATCAACTTAGGCTTCACGTTTTGATGCATATAAATAGGGTGGTCTAGTAGAAGCAAGGATAGCAATCAACGAGAAGAGCCGAAGGAGAAATAGCACGAGAGGTTCGGGAGCACGGGGAAATAGGTGTAAATTTATATTAAGAGTGAGTTATATTATACCTTGAGTTATCATAATATGTTTTATATATGTTTTGAGTTACCATAATATGTTTTACAAATATTTTGAGTTATCACAATTTATTTTATATAATGTATGTTTTACAATTATGCTAATGTTTCAATTACGTGTATTATTTTCTGAACTCTATTTAAGTAAAATTAAAACTCATGGATATGTTTGTTTAAATTTAAAAATTATTTGACAATGGTTTGATAAATAATTATTTTTTGTAAATACTACCACGGGAGTCCCACACATTGGGAGACTTAAATAAACCATTGGCTTCTGTTTTACCACTTTGTGGTCTTTTGTTTGTCATGGATCCATTGATATCTGTTATGTTTGTCACTTTAGTGACCTTTGTTCTGTTCTGTTCTGTTCTGTTCTGTTCTGTTCTGTACCGTGGTTATGGTTAGTTATTTACCTAATCTCAGTTTTGCTACTTAAATGATTGTTTGTTTTCTTTTTCTTTTTTATTATAGGTATTTACTATCTATATTTCTAATTGGACTTTTGTAATAAAATAAGAAGCCCAAATGACTATTTTCGTTTTTTTTTTGGTACCCATTTATGTTACTTTAATTTATTTAATTTATCCGCTCACGTTACTACTACGGAAATTTTAGAATTATTTCATTTTTATTATCTTGTTGCGACACTGAAGCTTTGGGTACCGGATTCGAATCATGACAAAAGTGGTATCAGAGCAATGGTTTTTGGATTTAATTTCAGGAAATACATCCGGGAATTCTCAAACCACGGGGATTGCATCAAGTATGGAGGCCTCTTGTTGATTATCGATTACAAAACAGATACAATTACAACAACCTTTTTTTAGAAGTCATTGGGCTGTCACGAGGGGTATAACACATGGAGGGGTATAACACATGGAGGGGGAGAAATTCTAGTTCCATCAAAGACAAGCTTGAGTCGATTTGGTGACCGGAGGGAGACTTTTTTGGCTTCACAATCGATAGAGGCATAGTTGGCTGTCAACCTATCCATTCCTAAGATCACATCAAAGGTACTAATGCAGAGAGGAATCAAGTCGACGTGTGAGGTTTCACTTTTTAAGGATACAGTACAAGATTTGTACACATCAACACTAAGGGCAGAGTTACCAGAAGGAAAGTACATATCCTAAGGGTTCGGGTGTTGATATTAACTTGGAAGCAAAGTGTGGTGCAACAAAAGAATGAGTAGAACCAAAGTTGAAGAGAATATGAGCTAACTGATCACAGATAGAAAGTGTACTTGACACAACATTCTCTGTAAGTTCTCATTCCCAGATACCAAGGCAAAAGCCCTTCCTTGGCCTTTTTGGTTCTTCCTCACTTCTCCAGGTACCGCGGATTTTTTGACTGGTTCAGAGGGGCCGGCTGTAGGATTGATAAGCTTTGGACAATCTCTCAGTAAGTGGCTAGCTTGATCGCATCTAAAGCATGCTCCCGAGTCTCGATGGCATCGTCCCCAATGAGCCCTTCCACAAGTAGGACAATTAGGACTAGTGCCACCTCTAGGGTGAGGAGGACCTTGATCGCTTGAACTGGTTGAAGTGATTGTGCCCGTATTTATCCTCTTGAGAGGCGCAACACCGAATCTTTTGTTATCTCTTTCCCAAAATCGTTTCCTTTGGCTTGGTTCCCTTGAACGCGAGGCTTTAATCCCTTTTTCCGCAATGTATGCTCGATCCACCACCTCCGCATAGGTTGGTAGTTTCAAAACCTCAAGTCTATCCTTGATTTCAGCATCCAATCCTGCTTCAAATTTCCTGACTTTTCGGGCTTCGGTGGGGATCACGTATGTCGCAAATAGAGCTAATTGCGTGAACTTGCTCTCGTATTCGGCCACCGTCATGGTTCCTTGCCTTAGATGTATGAATTTCGACGCCTTTTGTTCCTGCAGCAAATCTGGAAAGAAATTGAATTCACCGTTGAAACCCTACCAGGTACACAACCAATCTCAAGAGCCCCTTACTGCATGTCCATGACAAAATTAAAAGAACTGAAGACTCAACTCTAAGAACTACTGGACAAGGGTTTTATTCGACTTAGTACCTCACTCTGGGGAGCCCCAGTACTATTCGTAAAGAAAAAGGATGGCACGATGAGATTATGCATCGATTGCTGAGAACTGAACAAAGTCACCATCAAAAATCGATACCCTCTGCTACGAATTGACGACTTGTTTGATCAACTGCAACGCGCCCAAGTATTCTCAAAAATTAACTTGCATTCTGGCTACCATCAACTAAAATTCAAAACGGAAAGCACCGAAAAGAATGCATTCAGAACCTATTACGAGCATTACGAGTTTTTCGTCGTGCCATTTGGCATCACAAATGCTCCAGTGGCCTTCAGGGACCTCATGAATCAAGTGTTCAACCCCTATCTTAATGAGGTCGTCATCCTCTTCGTTAACGACATTCTCATATACTCCAAGTCACCAGTGGACCATGAACAACACTTACAAACGATTCTACAAAACACTATGTGATCACAAACTTTATGCCAAGTTGAAGAAATGAAAATTCTGGATCACCAGTGTACACTTCCTCAATCACGTCATTAACAAGGATGACATCTCAGTTGACCCGCAAAAGGTTGCAGCAATCGTGGATTGACCACAACCTACTAACATGTCTGAGATTCGAAGCTTCTTGGGTCTAACCGGTTATTACCGGCGTTTCATGCAAGATTTCTCGAAGATAACATCACTCTTGACCCTGCTAACTTAGAAGAACACACCCTTTGAATAGACGGACAAACAAGAACGTTGCTTCCAAGAATTGAAAAACAGACTTGTCACAGCTCCTATACTAGCACTCCCCATAGAAACAGAAGGGTTCGTAATTCATAGTGATGCCTCATACAATGATTTGGGTTGCGTTCTTATGGAAAATGGGAAGGCCATTGCTTATGCCTTCCGCCAACTAAAGACTGACGAAAGAAACTATCCAACCCATGATCTAGAATTGGCTGAGGTGATCTTCACCCTCAAGATCTGGCGTCATTATCTCTACGGTGCATCCTGCGAGATTTACACTGATCACAAGAGTCTTAAATATTTGTTTACACAGAAGGAACTGAACATGAAGCAACGAAGATGGTTAGAATTTATGAAGGACTACGACGTAGAGATCCATCACCATCTAAGCAAAGCTAACATGGAAGTAAACGCATTGAGTCGAAAGATGACCAGAAGTTTGGCATGTACCCTCGTTCCCCGCAAAATCAATGGACTGCTCGCCAACATTATCGTAGAACCCAAGTTGATTGACGAAATTAGAGCCCGCCAATAGGAAGATAAACTTTTGAAGAAAAAGTATGAGGAGCAAGGAAGCACGCCCGATCCTGACTTCACAATAAGCAATGGGATACTAAAATTTCAGAATCGAATTTGCGTATCTGACCTTCCAGAACTCAAGAAAAAGATATTGGTAAAAGCTCATAGCTCGAAGTTTGCGGTCCACCCTGGCAATATGAAGATGTATCACGATCTGAAGGCACACTACTGGTGGACAGGAATAGAAAAAGACATAGCAAGCCACGTCTCCAAATGCTTGCATTGTCAACGAGTTAAAGTAGAACATCAGAGACCTACAGGAATATTGCAAGCACTCTCTATTCCTGAATGAAAATGGGAGCACATTACTATGGACTTCGTGGTCGGGCTACTGTAATCAATGTCGAAGAATGATGTAATATGGGTTATCGTAGACTGATTAACGAAGTCGGCACATTTTCTACCAATCAAAATCACGTACTCCCTTACTAAGTTCGCCACTCTATACATTAAGGAAATCATTCGTTTGCACGGTACCCCAGTTTCAATCGTATCTTAAAGAGACCCCCGCTTCATTTCTCACTTCTAGAACAATTGCAAGAGCTTTGGGAACCACTCTAAAGTTTAGCACTATTTATCACCCGCAAACTGATGGGCAATTTGAAAAAACAATCCAAACTTTGGAAGATATGTTACGGGTGTGTGTGTGCTAGACTTCAAAGATAATTGGGAAGATCATCTACCTTTGGTGGAGTTCGCCTATAATAATAGCTACCATGCAAGCATTGGAATGGCACCATACGAGGCACTGTATGGAAGGAGATGCCGATCACCTCTGTGTTGGACGGAAGTCGGAGACAGGAAACTGTTAGGCCCCAAAATCGTGCAAATTACAAGTGACAAAATTCAACTCATCCAACAGCGAATTCGCACTGCCCAGAGCCGCCAGAAAAGCTATGTAGATACACGGAGACGAAACTTAGAATTTCAAATATGTGATCATGTGTTCCTAAAGATCTCACCAACAAGAGGAGTTATCTGATTTGGAAAACGAGGAAAGTTAAATCCACGTTACATCGGGCCATTCGAGATACTAGAAAGGATTGGTCCTGTGGCATATCGCCTCGCGCTTCCATCCGAACTGTCCAATGTCCACAATGTATTTCACGTTTCGATACTCCGTCGATATCTTCGAAATTCAGAGCATGTTGTCGATTATGAGAACCTAGAAGTTCAAGAAGACCTCTCTTATAAAAAGCAAGCTATACAGATTCTCGATCGTCGTGATCAGGTCCTTTGAAACAAGACTATACCTCTTGTAAAAATCTTATAGAGAAACTATCGTGTCGAAGAAGCAACATGGGAAACTGAAAGCCAAATACCCACACCTCTCCGAAAACCAAGGTACATCAAGTTTGAGGACAAACTTCTTTTAAGGAGAGGAGAATTGTGGCACCCGAATTTTTACCGTGATTGTATTAATAATAATAATAATAATAATGATAAATAAATAAATACAATTCCTTAGTATAGCAAAAAGTGCTTAATGAAAACTTATGGTTTGAAACGTTAACTGTTATTAATTTTAAATTATTAGAAATCTTTGTTTAAAATGATAGATTGTGGGACACTGCATTTTTAATATTAAATAGTTTAGTAAGCGGTAAGTGATGTTTTATAACTTGGTAATGAGATTTTTAGGCGTGAACCTAACCTATAATCATACATAATTTTAGAGATTATTGTGAATTACCAAAGAGGGTGATAACCCTTAAGAGTTATAAGCAGCGAAATCTAATTTTCTAGAGCCAACGACTTAAATGACCCTTGGGAAATTTGTGAGGTAAGAGTCAAGGGACAAGGACAGGTGGCGCCTTCGGTGAATACATAATCAACTTGGGCTTCACGTTTTGATGCATATAAATAGGGTGGTCTAGTAGAAGCAACCATGGCAATCAACGAAAAGAGTAGGAGAAGGGATAGCACGAGAGGTTTGGGAGCACGGGAAAATAGGCGTAAATTTATATTAAGAGTGAGTTATATTATATCTTAAGTTACCATAATATATTTTATATGTGTCTTGAGTTATCATAATATATTTTACGAATGTTTTGAGTTACCACAACTTATTTTATATAATGTATGTTTTACAATTATGTTAATATTTCAATTACGTGAATTATTTTCTGAACTCTATTTGCTTAAATTAAAACTCATGGTTATGTTTGTTTAAATTTAAGAAATTATTTGATAATAGTTTGATAAACAATTATTTTCTCTAAATATCACTACGGGAGTCCCACGTCTTGGGGGACTTAAATAAACCATTGACTTCTATTTGACCACTTTGTGGTCCTCTATTTGTCATATTTGTCATGAATCCATTGACCTCTGTTCTGTTTGTCATTTGAGTGACCTTTGTTTTGTTCTATACCGTAGTTATAGTTAATTATTTACCTAATCTCAGTTTTGCTGCGTAAATGATTATTTGTTCATATTAAGTTATTTTAAATAATTTAGTTTAAATAACTACTCAGTTTGTGTCACTTAAATAATTTATTGATTCAAATTAAGTTATGTTAAGGTTTTAGCTTAAATAACGATCCATGGTCATTTTATGCCCCTATACTCACAGTATAATATTTCTCACTCTGATATGTGCTTATAACTGTTACCCCTTTCAGGTGACAAGATTTAACAGGATCAAGATGAGGGATGAATTGGCTGTGTTTTTTTTTATAATTATTTACTATCTGTATTTCTAATCGAACTTTTGTAATAAAATAAAAACCCAAATGACTATTTTCCTCTTTTTTTTTCGTACCCATTTATTTTACTTTAGTTTATTGGATTTATCCGCTCACGCTACTACTACAAAAATTTTAAAATTATTTTATTTTTATTATCTTGTTGCGACACCGAACTTTTGGTACCGAGTTCGGGTCGCGACAGAATTTCCCAGAAGGACACTAAAAACAAATTTTGTGTGTTACATTGAATTGTGTTACATTTGAAAAAAGTATCCTGATAAATTTTTTAGTGTGTTACATTGGAATGTTATATTCTTATTCGTAATGTAAGATTTGTTCCACGAGAAGAAAAAATCCACATCCTCTATAATATGAATTGCCCAAATGTGTAATTTCATATTCGGAGAAACCCACTTTCATCCCTAAAAATTAAACTCAAATGTGCAGATGATTCATTTTGTATAATTTTCACTTTAATGTAACATTTGGATTCATAAGAAAAAATGAAAGACTAAATAATTCACAAAATCATATTTTAAGATTTATTAATGCTTCACCCAAAAATATTGATGGCTCACATTAAAAAGCCTTGCAATGAAAGCAGTCAAATTTTATTATAAAATAAAATAGATTAGTCTTTTATGTGATGATTTCTAATTTACCTTACCTAAAAAATAAAATATTTTAAAAAATTAATAAATACACAATAATACAAAAATATACAAACTAACTTTTTTTTTATATATTTTTATATTAATATTTTTATAAATTTTTTTCACAATATTGTACTTTGTAAGTATATTTATGTTAAGTATATCTAAAAATTAAAAAATTACTTAAAATATTAAACAAATTCAATGAAAACAAAAATACACAAAAAACAAAAAACTCTCAATTTCCTAAAAAGTGAATTCAAAATTCCAAAACCAAACAAGGTGAGTGATTTATATTTTTTAATTTATCCAGTTAGTCAATATTAAATAATAATTTTTATTTTTAATTTATTCAGTTAGTCAATAGTAAATAGTATTTTAATAATTCAAACACCTATTCAACCCACTATACGCTCATACATAACCTGAATATTTTTTTACCGAATATCTGGATATTTTAAAATAATTATAAACTAATTTGAATTCTTGGTCAGAACTTTTATTTTTAAATAATTAGAAACTAATTTGATGAAATAAACATAAAAAATATATATTAAAAACAAAAAACTCCACTCCAAAAAATAAAAAAACCATAAGAGATTATTGAGTTTTTTTTTTAACCAATTTAGGTTTTCAAAAAATTCAAAAAAAAAAAAAAAAAAACTCAACCAAACATAAATGTCTCTCCCTCTTCATTACAGACAAGAAAAGAAATGAAAAGATTATAGTTACGTACTCGAGTGAGAGAAAATGGGTCGCATCCTGCAAGGGTGAGGTAACTCCAAAAATTCATCCTCAGCTTGAATTGCAAGTTGCAACTCGAAGCCAGAATCGCTAAATAAAGAAAAGATGCTTATTTCTTTCTCTGAGTCTTACAATTTTGTGATCGATAGTTGTTTGATTGGCATACCATACCAAGCTAACACTGGCCTACTTTTATTTTGAATAGTGAACATACCAATTTGACTGCTTTACTAGGCTGATAATATTGAAGTCCAGGTATTTTTATCTTCCCTAAACAAACAACATGCAATTATGTAATATTGTTGGATATATCCCTGTGGCAGTCAAATTGAACAGTATTTTGCTGGGACCTAGATTCTCTCTAGCACTTTCTTCATCCAACAGTGGGTCCAAAAGCACAGGCTGGATAAAGTAAGTGAAGCAGAGAATCCTCGTCCATCGAGGCCAATTTGAGACATCAACAATAACTGACCTACAAACAGCAGCATAACCAACCTGCTTTCAAACAACAGCTAATGGCTGTGATGTGCTGCAGCACACTATTTCAGGTGGTAAACAGAAAACTCTCTCTCCCTCTCTCTCTCTGACTGGTGAAAACCAATTCATGTAGCATGGTCTTAATTTGATCCCACAACCCACAATTAAGGTAGAGAGAGAGAAGGACCTGTTTTTCGATCATTGGGCGGAAAAACTAAAAACTAACGCACCGTAACAAATCAAGAAGAGAACAAGGTAATCTTACACCTCATATAACACAGCTAGTATCAAGTCACAAAAAACATTCAGTGGCATCTTCTGGAATTCTAAAAAAGCAAAGATCACCTATAGCATGTCAAAAATCTTCAATAAGCATGTATATTTTCTCGCTTGTGTGAAAGTTCACACACTAGAAGGCCCACAGATAGCCTATCAACTGTTTTCCCTGGCAAATTTTTCAGTAAAAGAGGCCGCTCATATGCAAGCTTTGATTAGGTTTGAAGTGACTGAACCTGGAGTCTGTGTCACCGAGGTAATGCAAAGTCTAGGGAAAGGCCACAAAGAAAAATACAAAAATAATTAGTGGAAGAACCCCTTCACTAAAAAGAGAATGGTAAAGTTGTTGAGTGCTAAGAACATTAGTAGTTGCTTGCTTCCCCATTAATATGAGGATGGGATTTAATCCAAAGACAATATCACACCACATTACAAGATCCCCATGAAGCTACATCATAAAAATGTGCAATTGGCCTTGTACAGGTGAAGATCGAGTGTGAATTAGTGTATACTTTTTATCAAAAACCTTATTATGTCCAAGATAGACAGGAATAGCCACTGAACAAACTCTTAGGATCCCACAGGTTAACCATCTAGTACATATGCTTATATATATAAAGGGACAAACTAATATTGAGTAATAGCCAGTCTCCTCGCTAACTCATTGCCCAAGGCTACTCGTCTATAGCTTCATTGCATGTGTTGGGTGCTAAATTTTCAACATTCTAGCAACTAAAAGTTCTAATTTCATCCTTATTCTCCATCAACACTTCCAATAATGTATTATTGCCAATAACTGAGATGCGCAAACTTAGTAAAGCAAATAACATGTAAATAAGGTCTAGCTTTCTATGTGAAGCCTCAATAATTTGCTCAAAGAAACAGCCCAAGAGAAGACATTGACATAAGGCTATTAATGCTGAATAGAAACGATATGTCAACCAAGGCGCCCCCCCCCCCAAAAAAAAAACAAACCCATTTATAAACAGTGATATCTTGAAATATGCACAAACTCATGTTGTGATACACAATTTTTTATAATCCAAGGAAACCTGAAAGGGATAAAGACCTAATAGATGTTGCTCGTAGCAATTACACATCATGCAATTCGCCTACAAAAGCAATTTCACAATGGCAGAATCATAAAACCACCAAAGGAACTTACATTGGGATATCAACTAACAATTCAAGTAAATGGCATCACTCAACTTGAACAAAAAAGTTTACACAAGCTGCAAAACTTAATGTCAACAATTTCTAAACTTTAAGGACTTTTTCCTTCTCAAAAAGATATGGAAACAAATCCTATGCACTTATTGCCTTGTATCAATCCGGCAAACCTTGTCACAACGGTATTGCAAATCCTATATCAACAGGTAGATCAACTAGTCAGAATAGTCATCGTGCAGAAAACAAGAGTCATTATTCACCATTATCAAATGTTTGATTTCTAACCCCGGTAATGCATTTAAACACCAAATACTGATAACCGATATATCAAATGTAGACTAAAAAACAAAACTCAATTCATTAACCATTACAAGCTAGCACAGTGAACTATACCAAATGTTTGAATATATTTTAATGCTAAACCCATTGATGCATTTAAAAAACCAAGTACTGATAACTAATATTACAAAAAAAATTCTCTCTCTCTCTCTCTCTCTCTCTCTCTCTCTCTCTTAAAAAAAAAGAATAATTCAAATGTAGACTAAAAGAACAAAAAACCCAATTAACGTCAACATGAAGCATAACTTACAAGATTCATATTGTATTTGTTGATATACGAATAAACAATCTACTTAGCTCGAAAATTACGAATAAATTCATTTCGAAAAGAAAGATAATAGGGAAAGTACCTTCAGAAAGCAAGCTCCAGCAGGAGGAATCAACGGCAATGTTGGACCTGAGACGAGCAGAAGCAATGGCGCTGTGAAGTGGCATCATTGACTCCACACTTGCCAGCATTGAAACAACCCTGAAAGCCAATACAACTACTTACATAAATAGATACATATATATATACACACATGTATGAAAGAAGAAGCAAAGGGGTTTTACCTTGAAGCAGAGAAGGGGATGGGTCTTGAGGAAGAAGAGAATGGAGATGGGGGTGTGGATTTTGGGGAAAATAGGGATTTGGGAAGTAGGGTTTTGGATTTGGGAAGTAGGGTTTTGGATGAGCGAGCTGTGAGGGACCTCGCACCTGCCATTACTGCTGATCTGCACATCGAAGCCATCTCCCCCTCCCTCTCTCTCTCTCTCTCTCTCTCTCTAGGTTCAGAGTATGGAGGGACAAGAAAAAAATTGTTAGCTGCGTTCGAACGCTTTCTCAAATTGAGAGGGGATATTCAAAATTTTATCGTTTAAAACCAACATGATCTACGATAGAGAGGGGATATTCATGCAAGATTATGACATGTGACAACTCTTTCCTAGCAAAATCTTGATCAAAAATATAAGAATTCATTTTTGACTCTCTCTACTAAAATTGTTAGTTAACACTTTTTGCCTCATGTCCATCACTTTTTTCCTAGTACAACTCTTATGGTGATCATGAAGATGCCTAGTTCCATTTTTTGAATCACCTCCAAGATGCTTATTACAATAATTACATATTGCCTTCCACACCCATTGACTTGTTGTTTCTTTAAGTGTTCCCACACAACACTAGTTTTCCTTTTAGTTCCTCCACAAGTATTAGACTCTTCTTCTAAGTCAATAACATTTTGATTAGAGAGGGGAGACAGTGAGTTCATAGGTGAGTTTGTAGCTGGCGATGAATGTTGTGACGCGTCACTCTCAAATGGTACTTGAGAGTTAACGGGTACTTGAGAATTAACAGGTACTTCAGAGTTAACTGGTGCTTGAGAGTTAACATTTGACATTTTTAACCTTTATAAAAATAATATGGATTGAATTAATATTAACAGAGGTAACATAAAAGTAGATTACTGAAACTAAGAAACAAATTAATAATAACTAATAACATGGATTGAATTAATGGAACTGAGAAACAAATTAACTAAACATCAATTTTCTTTTTTCTCTATTAACAAAACTACGCTATGATTCCATTAATAATAATTTTTTCTTACATCAATAACTACCAAACCAAGTAACCGTCACTCTAACTCCTATAAATATGTCATGGTGAACATGCTTGCCAAACTATTATTTAAAAGAGTAAATTATGTTTAAATAAGGGCTACTTTTTATTTTTTTGATTAAGTCCTTCAGTTAATTTTTTTTTTGTTTTTTAATTAAACCCTCAACTTTCTAAATTAATTCAATATAACCCTTAAGTTAGCCGTTAAATACATTATATAGGCCCTAACTAAAGGATAAACTGAGAAAACTCAGCATAAATTTATTTTTCTAATATTAAAATGACCCCCCAAAAAAATCATAGAACTAACATTATCTTTCACCATTTCTCATGTTATCAATGGATTTTTTTTATACAAGGAAAAAGATTTTAGAAATAAATTTATCGATTTATCCTTTAAATTAGTCCTATTTGATCAACTTAATTGCCAAAAGAGGATAGAATGTCACACAAGGGTAAAACATAATCAATTTGAGAAGGTAGAGAATTATTTGAATGAAATTAACAAATTAACAAATTTCAACTTTGAAATTTATTTCTTAAAAGAAGTGAATGATGTAAATTTAAAATTGATAAAAAAATTGAGTCAAGTTAGAACAACTGTGGTCCTACATATCATTTTCTTAGTAATTTTTGTAGTATTAGGATTGTTGTTCTCTTCAGTCAACTAATAGCATAATGAATCATAAAAAATTTCAACTTTCAACAATATCAAATGCTATAAGTGAATCATAATGAAGCATAATGAAATTTCAACTTTCAACTTTTATAATGAATTAAATTTCATCAACATCATCCTCTTCAACAACATATAAAAAAAAAGATCTAAACAAATAAACAAAGGTTGAAGAAATATATAAACAGATATATTTATATATATATATAATAAATTTAGAGGAAAAAAAATAGAGGTTGAAGAAACAGATCTATACACTCAAATATACAGATCTAAAATAAACAGATCTATACACTCAGATATATATATATATATATATAATATACATTATCACACGGTGATACTTTTAAAAAATGATTACAATTTCATGTTAAAAATTATAATTTTAATAATTAACAGGGTAAAATCTATTTTACCTTATTGTAGTATTGTCTTGGAGTATTTAACCTCCCTTACATTTGAAAATAGCTAAAACCTCTCTTACGTTTTAAACTAAACAGTAATACTAACGTTGTTAATAATAAATGTAAAATGATGTTAATGCCCATTTACCTTCTTTATTTTCATTCTCTCTGCTATTACAATTCCGGTTTTGACCCGTTATCTATTGTATTCTAGATTCGAGTTGGTATGATTTAGAATAGTTATTCATATCTTGCTTCCCTTATTTCTCCTATATTTTGGTTATTGGGTTGTAGTTGTACGTTTGGAATAGGTTGGTTGCGTGTTTTTTTCAAACCTTTGTTGTCCAGATTTTGGTTGCTCTGTTCCAGCGAGAATTCATGCGCTCGAGCGGGCTTCACAAATTTTGCTCCTCCGCTCGAGAGGCCATTCTTGCACTCGAGTGGGAGTCATCAACTTTCATTATTTTTGCAGTTCTGTAAATACTAAGAGAGTGCATTGGACACTCGAGCATCCATTCTCACGCTCGAGCAGGGTCCTTTATCTGCAAAACTTTTGGAAATGTGTATTCTACGCTCGAGTTTCGCTTCTTGCACTCGAGCAGACGTTTGTGTCTGACACTCGAGCATCACTTTCCATGCTCGAGTGGACTGCGTGTATATCAGTACGTAAAGATAACATTTTGAATCACTTTTTCTTCTCTCTCTCTCTAAAACTTTCCAAAAACCTAGATCTATACATTCTCTCTCTAAAACTCACATTCTCTCTAAGATTTCATCTAGATCCGTTGGGATTTCCATTTTAATGCCTTTGAGAAAAAGATAGAGTGCATCAAGATCTTCATTTTGATCCGATTAAAAGTGGGTTTCGTCTTTCTTGGAGTCTCACTCTTGCTTGACTCATCTTCTTCCTTTGAGGTAGGGATTTTTCTACATTCTCATATGGTTTTTAGCTTAGTTATTTGTGATTGTGTAACAATGGTGGGATTTTTTGGAGTAATTTGATCAAACCTAGGGTTT
>NW_021024940.1:276074-299882 GCF_004153795.1 Camellia sinensis | reverse complement strand
GGAAACAATTATCTAGAACATTACTATGGAAAATTGATAATGTTCTTAGTTTTAAAAATTGTGAAAAACTGATAATATTCTTAGTTTTACTAAATAGGATTTATTGGTTCAAAAAATCTTAGGTAGGACTTGAGCTACCATAACATTTATAAATAGGACTTTTGGGTAATTAACTCTTTTAAAATTATATTTGTCGTTCATTTTTTAAAAACAAATATGATTCAAATATATATTTAAATAAAATTTGTATTATATAAAAAGGATGGCTATTCTTAAATAGTTTATTTTTCAAATACAAATCTGATTTAAATATATAGTTATTGACGTCTAATCATCTTAATTTTTTTACATGAATATTCCACTCAATGAGTCTTAAGAAGTGAACGGTTTGAATTATCGAAATTAATTCCAAAATATAGACCTAAGCCAAAACGCTCTTTCAAATTAAGATGACAAGTTGAAAGAAGCCAGACGAGCTACCAACGAGAACTTATTCCTTAGTATGATTGAGTAAATTGAAAATTCATGGACTAGATTAGGTTGGCAGGACTTTCTAGACCTATTTATTAAATAAGTTCAATTTTAAAATTTTTAGAATAATAATTCTGAAGTTTATTTTGTAGGGATTGGAAGGACAAAATAATTTGAAAAGATCATATTACACATATTTATAAGTCAATTTGTGCACTGTCAACCTATGGTCACCTTAAAAATAAACAATTTTTCTAAAATTAATGTTAGATAATATCTTAATAATTTGATATAAGACTTATTTTATACATAAACAATGTAAAATTTATCATTTTAAGTAATGCAGTTATTATTTGAATTTTTTTAAGTTGAAATAAATGGATTTATTTTTTGGGCAAATTACACCGATGGTCCCTATATTTTACCGCTTGTATCATTTTAGTCCTTACACTTTCAATTGACTCAATTTTAACCATTAATTTTAAATTTTATTTCAATTTGGTCCAATTAATAATATTGTTAATATTTTTTAAAGAAAATTATCACTAAATTGGTTGAGATTAACTAACTGAATTGAGTAAGTTTATAAATTTGCCTTAAAAATATAGCATATGGCACTTATGTGCGTATGTTCTATAAAAAAAAAATGTTAAAGAGTTGTAATTAATTAGACTAAATTGAGATAAAATCATAAATTCAAGATCAAAATCGAGCTAATTGAAAATACAGAGACTAAAATGGCACAAGGGATAAAGTGTAAGGACTACTTTCGTAATTTACCCTTTATTTTTTTTCTAATCAATTTGCATGACTTATTTATGTATATATAAAAAATTATTATTTTATCTTTTCTCAATCGTATATTATTATCAAATTTGAATTTTTATCTTTGAGTCATTAAATTTTTAGTCGATGTATATTTAAAAAAACGCAAGTTAATATTTCTTACCTGATTAAAAATAATTAAGAAATAAATATAGAAGTAAATCCCTGAGGTTTTTGAGAGGTAAACCAAACTCATTTATTATCAACATTAATCTTAACCTTAAATTCACTAAATTAATTAATCTACCCTAATAAATATATATATGAAATTATTATTTATTTTCCTAATTTTTTTTCAAAATATAAATGTAATTTGTTGATTCTTTTTTTTTTTTTCGACAAGTTTTGAACTTTTGTAAACAAAAAATAAAATAAAAATTCAACCATTAATGAAGGTGAAAAATTAATTTAATAAAGTTTACATGAGATAAATAAAGATGGAGAATAGATTTGAAGTATCATAAATAAAAAATTAATTTAGTATATATTTTATTATTCTCAAATAATTTATCCATTCAAGTAAAAATTAATTTTAATTTTAGGTGTAAGAAATGATAAATTGTTTGAATTGTTTATTATTCTCAAATGATTTATTGATCTTTTTATCCTTATCAACTAATTTTAATTTATTGTGCGGTATATATATATATATTTTTACTTCTGTATTAATTTTAATTTTTTAAATCATTTAAGAAATATTAACCTATGTTTTTTTAAATATGCATCGACTAGAAGTTTAATGACTCAAAGGTAAAAATTAAAATTTGAGAATAATATATGATTGAGAAAAGATAAAATAATATATATATATATATATATATATTTTACATATGAATAAATAAGTAATGCAAGTTGTTGGGAAAAAAATAAATCTATTTATTTCAACTTTAAAAAACATTTAAATAATAAATGCATTACTTAAAATGATAAATTTTACTTGTTTATGAAGTGTGAAATAAATATTATATTAAATTATTAGGATGTTATCTAATATTAATTTTAGAGAGATTGCTTATATTAAAGTATTTTATCAATGAAAATTAAGTTTTTTTTCTCTCCATAAAATGTTTTAATAATGTTTTAACAATTTAAGGGTTTTATTTAATATTGCATAAAATTTAATAATTTTATTAAATAATGCTAAAATATATATGAGTCTTTGATATGTATATGCAAAACCTCATGAGAGGCGAGTGAAATTTCTCATTTGAATAGATAGGGTAACTAATGGGCTATTTCATCTATTTTGGTATTATAACCTCTGATATCACCAAATTCTGTTAAATAGCCTAATAGAGGGTAACATTAGAAGAACCTTGATAATAGTTTCAAAAGTAAGAGAGGTTAGTGTAATTATTAAAATTATAGGGGAGATTCAGAAACTTCGGGGGAGGTAAGTGTAATTTACCTTTTTTAAAAAAAAAAATAGACGGTAAAGATAATTTTTTAAATAATCTATTTATTTTTTTAAAGAAAAATATGATAATATCGTGACCTATACTTATTGAATCAATGTAATATTATACATTTTGTGGTTCAAAATTTCTATGAAAAAATGTGTAATATTGCTATAAACTGTTGGACAATCTTCACAGTATTTAAAAGGATTTAATTCTATTGTGTACACAACAACAAATAGAATTTAAAGAAATAAAGAAAAGGACAGAATTTGTTTGATTACAAAAATCAAACTCGAAATAAAAATAAATAAATAAAAACAGATTTTATTTTGTTACAAAAACAAAATTAAAATCTAATTAAATAAACAAATAAAAACAGAATAAAATTAAACAACTTACTTGGTTAATTTATTTGAATAACTTTTCTGGTCAAGTCCAGTGTTTAACACTGTGTCCTTAAGACAGATTCGTTCTCTCCACGGTGCTTTCAGAATTCGGACGTCTATCTCTCAGGATGAAATGATCTTACCACAAATAATAGCAGCACTACTAATTGTTAGGCTGGTTTTGACACTAAGTGTTTACGCTCTTTCTTTCGGAAATAAAATGCAGCAAGATGAAGAATATAATTTGCAGAGGATGGAGTACGAAAAATCTTAGTAAAATCCAAATGGGATGCTAGTCTATTTATAGATGTTAAGGTGGCTTTTCGTTTTGAATTGAACAGGTATGAAACCTGTTAGATTCAAATTTAAACAGATTTGAATCTGTTTATTCAAACAGATAGAAACGGAAAGGGCCTTGTTTGGATGAACAATAAATCCAAAACTGTTTAATTCTGTTTGAAAACGGGAAGGGCTCTGTTTGGATGAGCACTAAATCCAAAACAATTTAATTCTGTTTGAAAACCGGGAAGGGCCCTGTTTGGATGAACAAAAAATCCAAACTAATTTAATTTTAATAAAAAATAAAATTAAATTCAAATGTTTTTGGCCCAAAAAGATTAGAAGCCCAACCCAACCACGCACCCGCGCCCGACCGGACGGACGGCGGCGCGCGTGTGGTGATTTTTGGGTCCAATGGGTCTAGCCCATTTTGCCCATAACCTCTCCCTCTAAAACACTTGGGTACCCCTTGGGGCACACCCCAAGTATCTCACCCTAAGCCTTATAAACCCTTTCAAAACCTCCCACCAAAACAATGTGGGACAAGCCAATTTACAACCTTAAGGAATTTCTACCAAAACTCCATTTCCATGGAGCACACTTTGGCTTCAATTTCCCATTCACTCGGTAATGGTTTTGAGCAACCAAATATACCACGTGAATCACAACGCGGCATAGAACGCGTTACCACTTTGACCCGAGTAAATCGACACTCGGGGCCCACCTAAAAAATAGACCGAACTTTAGGAAAAAATTCTGGTTTTATCCAGAATTTTATAACCATTTCCAACATAAACTACATAACTTCATTTTGGAATTACTAATTATCATAATTCTATCATAAGATTACGTAATTATTAAAAAATATGTAATATGAATCACAAAAATACATAGTTATGTGCGTATAATATATTCATTTTATGAGTGTGCATAATAGGAATTTCCATGAATTGGGGAAAAATCGATCCCATTAATCCAAGTAGTTAACAAATAAATTAAAAAAACTAAGCATTTCGTAAACCATTTAACATGGTCATCATTTAATCAACTGACACTAACAAATATTTTAACTTGTCCATCAGAAATGCTAGCATATAGGTAGGCACTGTTTGGTCCAATTGGCGATTGCTCAGTAGTATTACATTGCTTCGTTTGTCATCTACTTCAGAGGGCTCCCTGTTGTGCTTGCTGTACTGCTTCTCAAACCCAAGGTACCAAAACAAAAATTAAAATTTTCAATTTACTTGACTTAACCATTGTGTTTTATTCTATTACAACTACTTTGCTTCGACCTGACCCTGTTGGATTTTCACTTTGTATTGCTTCTTAATTTCTCTTGGATTTTCATTTTTTTCTGATAAATATAAAATATATATACAAGCAATGAGAAGAAAATGAATAGATATTTGTGTAATTTTCTTTTCATTTATTTATTTATTATTATTATTATTTTGGGTTCTCTTACCCATGAAATTGGATATCTAAGTTTGGTATATACTAAATAATACGACAAGTCAAAAAGTCACTATCCTATTTAAGTCACATCATCTTATTTAAATCACATCACCTCTCTAATACATCACATCAAACACAACCCATATAAGCCAATAAGTCAAAAAGTACACTTTTTTAGAACATTCCAAACCAACCTGCACATGAGGCAGTGTCTTTTTAAATTGATAAAGACACAACAGGTAATTAATATTTTTGGACAATGGTTTAACTTTTCTCAATCATCTCAATTTGATAGAGCATTTAGATTTAGTAGGTTTATTTTAAAATCAATTTTGATAATCCGAACGTTTACTTTTTAAGAATCGTTGAGTAGAATATTCATATAAAAAAATCAAAATGATCAAATTTTGGTAGCTAGATATTTGAATCAAATTTGTATTATAAAAAATGAATGACTACTTTTAAAAGGGGCATTTACATACAAGTTTTAATGTATGAACTTATATTCCATTAAATCTTAATTAAGATTTTTTGGACCTTAAAGTCCTATTATTTTAGGATTTAAATTTTAATTTGTTAAACCATTTGGTCCTGCCTTTTATTTTGTAGACTAATAAATCCTATTTGAATGTTAAAAGCTCACTATAGAACTTTTTTAGATTTCTCTCCTTTCCAAACATCAGTAATATTAACTACACCAACAACATCATCAACATCAACTACATCATCAAATATCACCAACATCATAAAACATCACCAATATTGATCAAACATCAACTACATCATCAAACATCATCAACATCACCAACATCATAAAACATCAACTACATCATCAAACATCACCAACATCACCAACATCATAAAACATCATCAACATCATCAAACATCAACTACAACATCACCAACATTGTGAACATCATCAAACATCAACTACATCTTCAACCTCATAAAACACCATCAACATCACTAACATCATAAAACATCATCAACATCAACACCATCAACATCAACATCAACTACATCATCATACATCATCAACATCACCAACATTGTGAAACATCAACTATATCTTCAACCTCATCAAACATCATCATACACCAATATGTGATATAATATATTGAAGTTTATACAATATAACAAACAAAGATACCATATCAAACATAAAATATAACAAACAAAGATACCATACAAAATATAAAAAGGACTAAATGGTTTACAAAATAACATTCAGGACTAGATAGAGCAACATTTCCCAATATGGGATTTATGAGTAATTTTTCCAAAATTTTAATAGTCTGAATTGTCCTTCAAATAATGATTGTTCATCATTTATGATCATTTATGAAGGAACATCATGATTTGACATTTTTTTTTAATATTTTTCAAAACTTTAAAATATCAACTTTCAAATTGAAAAAACTAAAAAAACTAAATAAATAATTTTTTTTAAAAAAATTGAATTATTTTTTTGTGCAAAACTGAAAATTTTGTATTTATAAAGGAATATGATGATGGAACATTGATGTGCAAAAAAAAAAAAACAAATATGATTCAAATATATATATTTGAATAAAATTTGTATTATAAAAAAAGGATGACTATTCTTAAATCGTTTATTTTTCAAATACAAATCTGATTCAAATATATAGTTATTGACGTTTAATCATCTTAATTTTTTTACATGAATATTCTACTCAACGAGTCTTAAGAAGTGAACGATTTGAATTATCGAAATTAATTCCAAAATATAGACCTAAGCCAAAATGCTCTCTCAAATTAAGATGACAACTTTAGAGAAGCCAAACGAGCTACCAATGAGAACTTATTCCTTAGTATGATTGAGTAAATTGAAAATTCATGAAGGACTAGATTAGGTTGGTAGGACTTTCTAGACCTATTTATTAAATAAGTTCAATTTAAAAAATTTAGAATAATAATTCTAAAGTTTATTTTGTTGGCATTGAAAGGATAAAATAATTTGGAAAGATCATATTACTCATACTTATATGTCAATTTGTGCACTGTCAACCTATCGTCACATATATGTTCAAGTGTTATCTATTTGTTGACTTGTCCAAATGTTGTTTTCTTATTTATTATCGTGTTACCTATCTATGTACCTAATATGTCTATCTGTTCATATTATCACCAGTCGTTGCTAGTGATTTGATGGTGATCTAGTGACGGTGGGATAAAAATGGAAAAAAAAAAAATTATTTCAAAACAATAATTTATCACAATTTCATTTAAATCATGTTCTTGTCTCCATAAAAAGACTAGTCTTTAGATCAAATGCTATATCCCCTAGAAAAGGACTTGTCATCAATTATCCCTTTCTTAAATGGGTCAAGCTTAGGAATATTTTTTGCAGGAGGATTTGATCGTATTATTAAAATATTACATACGTATATGTACTTATTACATACGTATATGTACTTATAAATCAGTTTTTATATAAATATATAATTTACTTACATTTCTTTTAAAAAAATAAAGATGTATTTAAGATGAAAAATATAATTACCTAAGTTTAAACCTAGGATGTAATAATCCTAGTTTCTCGACTTGGTTTAGAATTGTAATATCATATGAAGGAAAAATATGCGGGTAATCATATGACCTGAAGCAGAAATGGTTTGGATCGCATGCTTAGATTACGAGCCTCATCTGGAAAACCCTTTGTCAATTGAGAAGCTACCAGAGTTTTTTAATGTTGTATCCACACTCCAAATCCCTAGGTTCTCTAATGGTGACCTAAGAGGGAAGAACATAGAGAGAAATTCTACAGGAGATTTTTGAGTAAACTCATACACCAAATAATAATCTGTATTATTATTTTTCTCTATATCAAATATATAGAGATTCTCTCCTAATAGATGTGGAGTTGTAGTCTCCCACAATAACTCAAACACCTAAAAGATAGTCTCTTAATTATCTTATTTATTAAATATGTGAATTATCAATAACCCATGTGAATGCTCCATGGTAATGGGTCGGGTCAAATCTAGCCCAATTTCAAACATCTCCCATTCGTCCACATCATTAGTTACATTCACGATTGTCATTTCTCAATCTCTCATTCAGTCCACTCCTCATATGAAAAAATGGAGAAAGCAACTTGACGAGAAGGTATAAAGGTAGGAGTGTTATATTAAGCCACCATAAACTAACCTAGCACATCACTCAAAATATCTCGTCTACATCCCATATTCATTAGATCACACCCTATCAAACATTTTAAAACCCTTCGTGAGTCATAGCTCATAAACATGTCTGACCTCAACACTGTATCTATACTCATGATTATATCGTCATCTCAAATCAAACACAATTGCCCGGGCAATGAACTACAATACAAGGGTATGATTTCCAACAATCTTCCCTAGCCACTCATGTCAATTCATTCAAACTTGACTGCTTTCCTAGACATGGTCCTCTGGATCATATATATCGTGACCCTTGGATGACATGCTAAAGTAACGACATCAAGTCATCAGTTCATGACATAGTTCCAAGTTCAAGGGCATAGTGTAGGCCTATTATTGGCCTAATAGGGCTCACACAGTACTAAAGTAGGGATCCATCTAGCCACTCCCTTGAGTGGTCGATAGTAGCACATACAGTATGATATATATGTTACGGCGAAACTTCCACTAGATTGGGTCTGTCACTCTCTAACGCCATACGAATCTTAGTCTAGTTGCTATATCAGTGCCCAACTTGAGTTTCTTAGCATATGCGCTCATCAATTGCCTATCTAAGACCTCACATTTGGCTATCTTCAGACTTCATGAAGCTGTGAATAACTTCATATTTGACTTTTTAGAGTCTTATCTTAGCCAATGCTAAGGCGACATCTCATAATGAATTAGTTTTGTTCACTTCTCAAGTTACAAAACATTTACATCACTCACTCTCTAAGCATCGAGATAACTAATGTCTCATCTTGCTCGCTATAACGCCCCGAAATAATTATAATTGAAATAATAAGCTTTCATTAATCTGGATTGTTATATAAAAGTGACACATGCGATGTACATTCATAAACAGTTCATCCTGAATCTACAGCATGTGCTACATGTAGTAAGAGAATGAAAGCTAAACAGATATTTAAATGCTCTAAATTCTTACATCTTTCTAAGTCATTGCTTGGTTACAACAAAAGAGAGTCTAGCTTTATACAATTAAAGGCCTTGGCTACACAAAACAAATACAAAAAGTGAAGCTCTTGCTCCAAAGTCCCTTCAAGCTATTGCCTTGGCGGAGGCATATCACCAATACCTGAAATGATTTTTCCTAAATAGGGTGAGTCAAAGCCTAGTAGAAATAATCTAACACAATATATGAATCTTAACAAAGATATAAGTACAATGTGCATATATAATGCTTATGACAAAACATTCATATTCTGTAAGGTCATAAAGTACCAGATTTTATATTTGAATTCGTTTTCCTTCAATTCACTTTAAGTTAATTCATTAAATCTCAATTCATGAACCAATTTCAGTATCTTTCAGACAACCCAACTGAAACTACAACTCAATGGTTCTCAAGTCAACACAACTATCACATAAGCACTTCAATTTTCCATTTTACGAAAATTTCATCCGCAGGATCGGCACCCATGTATACGCTCGGTTTCGGGACTTTCACCCTAGACACAGAGGCCGACTTAATTTCAATGGAGTCCATCTCCTCTCTCCTCCCAAAAAATGGAGTTTATCCTCTTTCTCCTCCCAAACAATAGAGTGCATCTCCTTTTTCCTCCCAAACAATCATACATATGTAATGTATTTAAAACATAGTCATATTCAATGACACCCAATAAGAGATTAGTTTTAATTCACCTAATCCTCATGCAATTTCTACAACAAGCATAGCTATCCTCTACCAATAGCCCAATACAGATATTTCTAATAAGATATTCAATCTCAAGGCAGATAAATTATTCACAATTTCACAGGTGTGAGGTAATGCATATCCAACTCCACCATTTATATCAACGTCCCTCCAATTTCATATTTACAATATCAATTTCATTTATTTATACAAAATAAATATCTGAAGCATTTTAGGGCAAACTCCCATTTTTCCCAAAATCTCAAACTAAATGCCAAAATCAACTATGTTAACCAATATAGCCTCATAATCATTCCCTCAACCATCTATAGCTCACTCACTTGGAAACCCCTCTCTTTAGATTTAATACCCAAACCCTAGGTTTGTTCACAATACCCCAAATTCCACCATTGTTACACAACAACCCATAACTAAGTTAAAAGCCATATAAAGGTGTAGAAAAATCCTTACCTCAAAGTTAGGAGACGAGCAAAGCAAGGTGGAAACTTCAATGACGCCGAAACCAAGTTCCAATCGGATCAAAATGGAGCTCTAAGAATGCTTTAACTTTTTCTCAAAGGCACTAAGGTGGAGAACCCAATGGATCTAGGTAAAAATGTAGAGAGAAGGTGAGTTTTAGAGAGAGAGAGAGAGAGTCAAGATCTAGGTTTTTGAAAAGTTTTAGAGAGAGAAAGGAATGAAAAAGTGAAGTAAAAAGTCATCTTTACGAACTGATATATACGTAGTCCGCTCAAGTGCAAGAAGTGACGCTCGAGCGCCAGACACATTGTTCCGTTCGAGCGTAAGAAGTGACGCTCGAGCACAAAACATACATTTTTAGAAGTTTTGCAAATGAAGGACATCGCTCGACCTCAAGATTGGCTGGTCGAACGCCCATCCGCTCGAGCGTAGGAAACGTCGCTCGAGCATAGAATACACTCTTCTAGTATTTTGTAAGTCTGCAAAAATACTAAGAGTTTGCAAAGCCTGCTCGAGCGCAAGAAGTGCCGCTCAAACAGAGGAGCAAAAATCTGGGCAACAAAGGTTCGAAAATCAAGCAACTAACCTGTTCCAAACAAGACCAATACAATCCAATAACCAAATTTAAGGAAGAAAAAGAGGGAAAAAGATATGAACAACCATACGAGGCTATGAAACCCGGGTCCAAAATACAAAATGGGTCGGGTCTAAATAAAAAACACTATACTCAATCTACAAGCAATAGGGTGATCACCAATGTGAGAAGGCTGATCTAAGCTTGGTGACATCATATGTAATGTGTGCTAATATTATCAATTATGCCATAAAACCACATGAATTAATTATTATGCATAAGATACTCATACAAATATCCAAAATAGTTAATGAGGTATCCAAGATATATCAAATCCTACGAAGTCCTAAACTTCTAATATGAGTATGGAAACTATCTCTAGCAGTGGATCAGCTACCATCTTGCTCGTGGAGATATGTTGTAGGACTACCTTCCCTCGTGCAATCACACCTCGAATAAAGTGAAAACAAATGTCGATGTGTTTGGTCCTACCAAGACACTCAGGATTCTCTAGAATATGCTAAAACTGCAATACTATCAATATGGATCATAACGGCTTCATCTGCAAGAGCCATGATCCCAAGACGCTATAGGAATCTTCTTAACCAAACAGCCTCAAGTACTGTTACTGAACAAGCAACATACTCTAGCTCCATCATGGACAAAGATGGCGAAAAAATCCTCTTCACTGCTTGCCAGTGAACAAGTCATGTGTTACTCTAGTAACGGCTGACCATACCAACTACAAAGCATATATTCGGTCAAGTACACACCATAGTGTATATCAGACTACCAACTACACTCGTATAGGGAACCTTTTCCAGTTGTTTCTTTTCCTCATCTGTTCTTAGGGCAAGGGTCAATGCTCAGATTGCGTCCATTCTCAATCGGATTGTCAATGGGTTTGAAATAGTGCATCCGAAACCGTTCTAAGATCCTCTTATTATAAGTCTCTTGAGACAAAACGGAAAAGCCTCTTAGAGCGATCTCTCAAGATCATAACTCCAAGCTCATAATTTGCCTCTTCCATGTCTTCATTTAAAAAATACAGGACTTCCACTTCTGAGTGGCGACAATCATCTCCATATCATTTCCAACTAACAATATGTCGTCAACATACAATGATACAATGGTCTTTTTTCATCATCTCAAACCCAGTCAAATGATGGTTTTTATGGAATCTAAAATACCATTATCTAGACGATTGCTTTAGGCCATAAATGGAACATTTGAGTCAACATGCTTTGCGCTCTTGTCCATTGATCTTAAAGCCTACTGGTTGATCCCTATAAATATCCTCGTCCAATTCTCCATTGAGAAATGCAATCGTAACATCCATTTGGAAAAATTCCAAATCTAAATATGCGACAATAGCTAGAATTAGGCGAATGAGGGCAAATCTCACCACCGTGGAGAATGTCTATACCCTCTCATTGGGTATAGCCCTTTGCCATGAGACGGACTTTTGACCCATCAGCCTTGTACTTAACTTTTAAGACCCACTTGTTGCCAATGGTCTTGCACCAAGGTGGAAAGTCAACCAACTACCAAACTTGGTTCCGAGCCATAGAACTCATTTCATCCTTCATAGTAGTCATCCACTTCGTAGCATTTGGTGAAACTAACGCTTTCTTATAGGAAGTAGGCTCATCATGATCCAATGAAGCACACATGAAAGATTTCCCCTCAATCTCACAAGACGACGATGAATGATTCCACGTTCACCTCTACGTAACTAGGATCCTTATTGAGTCATTTTCTGGTGAAACACTCCCATTAGAAGGTAAATCACTCCCACTATCTTTGGCAATTTCAGGATGAGTCTCTAATTCTCTACCCTTACCAAAAGATGGTGTGACTTCCTCAGACTTCTGTAACTCAAATAGCGCAAGATCTTTCTTTACTTTACCAGTACTAGAAAGTTCACTCTCAATGAAATTAACATCTCGCGACTTACTTTTAGTCATTCCACTATCAAGATGTTCACTATGCATAACTCTTTGAGCATTTCGAGTATCTAACAAATACTTGTTTGTTTGCTCTAGGGCCTAACTTTCCATGCTTATGAGAAGTATCGTGAACAAAACCGACACAACTCCAAGGCTGCAAACGATCCAAATCAGGTTATGTGCCTTTCCATAATTCATATGGAGTCGTTGGAACTGACTTGGAAGGCACATGGTTAAGGATGTAGGTAGCAATCATAAGAGCATCCCACTAAAAAGATATTGGCAGGTTGACTTGCGCCATCATCGATCTGACCATTTCAAGCAAAGTGCGATTCTGTCTTTCTGCTACACCATTTTGTTGTGAAGTGCCTGGAATCGTTAACTACCTGCGTATCCCATTTTCCTCACACAGTCCCTAGAATTGATGTGATAAATATTCACGCCCTCGATCCGTTTGAAGGATACTTAATTTCTTGTTTGTCTGACTCTCAACTAGTACAATAAAGCACTTGAAGCAATCCAATGCCTCAAAGCGATATGAGATCAAATAGACATAATTGAACCATGAATAGTCATTAACAAATGTAATGAAATAAGAAGCGCGTGCCTTTACAGTTATAGGTCTATAAATATCAGAGTGGAAAAACTCTAGTGGATATAAAGCCTTAGGTGCCTTTCCAAAAGGCTTCCCATAGGCCTTCTTGCCAAACAAGGCTCACATATAGGAAGACTTATAACAAGATGCCCTAACAGGCCTTCTTTAGCTAGTCTAGTCATTCTATCTTATCCTATGTGACCAAGTCTAGCATGCCAATTAATAGAATTTAAATGTATCATTATCATAAGACACATAAGAATATGAGGAAAAATCCAAATCTAGCATAAGTAAACCATTGGAAAGAAAAACTTATGCATACATGCCCTTATTCAAATAGGAATCCAACTTACTACCACTAAAACCAAAACCTAGCAAAGTAATAACTGATAAAAATTACATTAGACACTAAGAGCATAAAGCACATCATGGATGGGTAAAGTACACCCCTGACGTGTCTTGAGCTGATAAGAACCAACTCCAAGGATATCCGCTCGAGTTCCATTACCCAAAGTAACGTATTGCTTGCCCATAGGTATCTTTCTGTAATCCACGAACTCAACTCTTTCTTTAACTATGTGACGGGTTGCTTTTGAGTTCCACAATCTAACCATGGAGAAAATTAGCAACACATACATGTGAACAAACGCAAGTATTTAAAGAGTTAAGTTAAAGGTCTACCTTCTATGCATCAAGGTATATGTTCAAGTGTTATCTATTTGTTGACTTGTCCAAATGTTGTTTTCTTATTTATTATCGTGTTACCTATCTATGTACCTAATATGTCTATCTATTCATATTATCACCAGTCGTTGCTAGTGATTTGATGGTGATCTAGTGACGGTGGGATAAAAATGGAAAAAAAAAAAATTATTTCAAAACAATAATTTATCACAATTTCATTTAAATCATGTTCTTGTCTCCATAAAAAGACTAGTCTTTAGATCAAATGCTATATCCCCTAGAAAAGGACTTGTCATCAATTATCCCTTTCTTAAATGGGTCAAGCTTAGGAATATTTTTTGCAGGAGGATTTGATCGTATTATTAAAATATTACATACGTATATGTACTTATTACATACGTATATGTACTTATAAATCTGTTTTTATATAAATATATAATTTACTTACATTTCTTTTAAAAAAATAAAGATGTATTTAAGATGAAAAATATAACTACCTAAGTTTAAACCTAGGATGTAATAATCCTGGTTTCTCAACTTGGTTTAGAATTGTAATATCATATGAAGGAAAAATATGCGGGTAATCATATGACCTGAAACAGAAATGGTTTGGATCGCATGCTTAGATTACGAGCCTCATCTGGAAAACCCTTTGTCAATTGAGAAGCTATCAGAGTTTTTTAATGTTGTATCCACACTCCAAATCCCTAGGTTCTCTAATGGTGACCTAAGAGGGAAGAACATAGAGAGAAATTCTACAGGAGATTTTTGAGTAAACTCATACACCAAATAATAATATGTATTATTATTTTTCTCTATATCAAATATATAGAGATTCTCTCCTAATTGATGTGGAGTTGTAGTCTCCCACAATAACTCAAACACCTAAAAGATAGTCTCTTAATTATCTTATTTATTAAATATGTGAATTATCAATAACCCATGTGAATGCTCCATGGTAATGGGTCAGGTCAAATCTAGCCCAATTTCAAACATCTCCCACTCGTCCACATCATTAGTTACATTCACGATTGTCATTTCTCAATCTCTCATTCAGTCCACTCCTCATACGAAAAAATGGAGCAAGCAACTTGACGAGAAGGTATAAAGGTAGGAGTGTTATATTAAGCCACCATAAACTAACCTAGCACATCACTCAAAATATCTCGTCTACATCCCATATTCATTGGATCACACCCTATCAAACATTTTAAAACCCTTCGCGAGTCATAGCTCATAAACATGTCTGACCTCACCACTGTATCTGTACTCATGATTATATCGCCATCTCAAATCAAACACAATTGCCCGGGCAATGAGCTACAATACAAGGGTATGATTTCCAACAATCTTCCCTAGCCACTCATGTCAATTCATTCAAACTTGACTGCTTTCCTAGACATGGTCCTCTGGATCATATTTATCGTGACCCTTGGATGACATGCTAAAGTAACGACATCAAGTCATCAGTTCATGACATAGTTCCAGGTTCAAGGGCATAGTGTAGGCCTATTATTGGCCTAATAGGGCTCACACAGTACTAAAGTAGGGTTCCATCTAGCCACTCCCTTGAGTGGTCGATAGTAGCACATACAGTATGATATATATGTTACGGCGGAGCTTCCACTAGATTGGGTCTGTCACTCTCTAACGCCATACGAATCTTAGTCTAGTTGCTATATCAGTGCCCAACTTGAGTTTCTTAGCATATGCGCTCATCAAGTGCCTATCTAAGACCTCACATTTGGCTATCTTCAGACTTCATGAAGCTGTGAATAACTTCATATTTGACTTTTTAGAGTCTTATCTTAGCCAATGCTAAGGCGACATCTCATAATGAATTAGTTTTGTTCACTTCTCAAGTTACAAAACATTTACATCACTCACTCTCTAAGCATCGAGATAACTAATGTCTCATCTTGCTCGCTGTAATGCCCCGAAATAATTATAATAATACAACTCAATCATAACTTAACACAAGACAACACAATTGAAATAATAAGCTTTCATTAATCTGGATTGTTATATAAAAGTGACACATGCGATGTACATTCATAAACAGTTCATCCTGAATCTACAGCATGTGCTACATGTAGTAAGAGAATGAAAGCTAAACATATATTTAAATGCTCTAAATTCTTACATCTTTCTAAGTCATTGCTTGGTTACAACAAAAGAGAGTCTAGCTTTATACAATTAAAGGCCTTGGCTACACAAAACAAATACAAAAAGTGAAGCTCTTGCTCCAAAGTCCCTTCAAGCTATTGCCTTGGCGGAGGCATATCACCAACACCTGAAATGATTTTTCCTAAATAGGGTGAGTCAAAGCCCAGTAGAAATAATCTAACACAATATATGAATCTTAACAAAGATATAAGTACAATGTGCATATATAAAGCTTATGACAAAACATTCATATTCTATAAGGTCATAAAGTACCAGATTTTATATCTGAATTCGTTTTCCTTCAATTCACTTTAAGTTAATTCATTAAATCTCAATTCATGAACCAATTTCAGTAACTTTCAGACAACCCAACTGAAACTACAACTCAATGGTTCTCAAGTCAACACAACTATCACATAAGCACTTCAATTTGCCATTTTACGAAAATTTCATCTGCGGGATCGGCACCCATGTAAACGCTCGGTTTCGGGACTTTCACCCTAGACACAGAGGCCGACTTAATTTCAATGGAGTCCATCTCCTCTCTCCTCCCAAAAAATGGAGTTCATCCTCTTTCTCCTCCCAAACAATAGAGTGCATCTCCTTTCTCCTCCCAAACAATCATACATATGTAATGTATTTAAAACATAGTCATATTCAATGACACCCAATAAGAGATTAGTTTTAATTCACCTAATCCTCATGCAATTTCTACAACAAGCATAGCTATCCTCTACCAATAGCCCAATACAGATATTTCTAATCAGATATTCAATCTCAAGGTAGATAAATTATTCAAAATTTCACAGGTGTGAGGTAATGCATATCCAACTCCACCATTTATATCAACGTCTCTCCAATTTCATATTTACAATATCAATTTCATTTATTTATACAAAATAAATATCTGAAGCATTTTAGGGCAAACTCCCATTTTTCCCAAAATCTCAAACTAAATGCCAAAATCAACTATGTTAACCTATATAGCCTCATAATCATTCCCTCAACCATCTATAGCTCACTCACTTGGAAACCCCTCTCTTTAGATTTAATACCCAAACCCTAGGTTTGTTCACAATACCCCAAATTCCATCATTGTTACACAACAACCCATAACTAAGTTAAAAGCCATATAAAGGTGTAGAAAAATCCTTACCTCAAAGTTAGGAGACGAGCAAAGCAAGGTGAAAACTTCAATGATGCCGAAACCAAGTTCCAATTGGATCAAAATGGAGCTCTAAGAATGCTTTAACTTTTTCTCAAAGGCACTAAGGCGGAGAACCCAATGGATCTAGGTAAAAATGTAGAGAGAAGGTGAGTTTTAGAGAGAGAGAGAGAGTCAAGATCTAGGTTTTTGAAAAGTTTTAGAGAGAGAAAGGAATGAAAAAGTGAAGTAAAAAGTCATCTTTACGAACTGATATATACGTAGTCCGCTTAAGTACAAGAAGTGACGCTCGAGCGCCAGACACATTGTTCCGTTCGAGCGTAAGAAGTGACGCTCGAGCGCAAAACATACATTTTCAGAAGTTTTGCAAATGAAGGACATCGCTCGACCTCAAGATTGGCTGCTCGAACGCCCATTCGCTCGAGCGTAGAATACACTCTTCTAGTATTTTGTAAGTCTGCAAAAATACTAAGAGTTTGCAAAGCCTGCTCGAGCGCAAGAAGTGCCGCTCAAACAGAGGGGCAAAAATCTGGGCAACAAAGGTTCGAAAATCAAGCAACCAACCTGTTCCAAACAAGACCAATACAATCCAATAACCAAATTTAAGGAAGAAGAAGAGGGAAAAAGATATGAACAACCATACGAGGCTATGAAACCCGGGTCCAAAATACAAAAATGGGTCGGGTCTAAATAAAAAACGCTATACTCACTCTACAAGCGATAGGGTGATCACCAATGTGAGAAGGCTGATCTAAGCTTGGTGACATCATATATAATGTGTGCTAATATTATCAATTATGCCATAAAACCACATGAATTAATTATTATGCATAAGATACTCATACAAATATCCAAAATAGTTAATGAGGTATCCAAGATATATCAAATCCTACGAAGTCCTAAACTTCTAATATGAGTATGGAAACTATCTCTAGCAGTGGATCAGCTACCATCTTGCTCGTGGAGATATGTTGTAGGACTACCTTCCCTCGTGCAACCACACCTCGAATAAAGTGAAAACAAATGTCGATGTGTTTGGTCCTACCAAGACACTCAGGATTCTCTAGAATATGCTAAAACTGCAATACTATCAATATGGATCATAACGGCTTCATCTGCAAGAGCCATGATCCCAAGACGCTATAGGAATCTTCTCAACCAAACAGCCTTAAGTACTGTTACTGAACAAGCAACATACTCTAGCTCCATCATGGACAAAGATGGCGAAAAAAATCCTCTTCACTGCTTGCCAGTGAACAAGTCATGTGTTACTCTAGTAACGGCTGACCATACCAACTACAAAGCATATATTCGGTCAAGTACACATCATAGTGTATATCAGACTACCAACTACACTCGTATAGGGAACCTTTTCCAGTTGTTTCTTTTCCTCATCTGTTCTTAGGGCAAGAGTCAATGCTCAGATTACGTCCATTCTCAATCGGATTGTCAATGGGTTTGAAATAGTGCATCCGAAACCGTTCTAAGATCCTCTTATTATAAGTCTCTTGAGACAAAACGGAAAAGCCTCTTAGAGCGATCTCTCAAGATCATAACTCCAAGCTCATAATTTGCCTCTTCCATGTCTTCATTTCAAAAATACAGGACTTCCACTTCTGAGTGGCGACAATCATCTCCATATCATTTCCAACTAACAATATGTCGTCAACATACAATGATACAATGGTCTTCTTTCATCATCTCAAACCCAGTCAAATGATGGTTTTTATGGAATCTAAAATACCATTATCTAGACGATTGCTTTAGGCCATAAATGGAACATTTGAGTCAACATGCTTTGCGCTCTTGTCCATTGATCTTAAAGCCTACTGGTTGATCCCTATAGATATCCTCGTCCACTTCTCCATTGAGAAATGCAATCGTAACATCCATTTGGAAAAATTCCAAATCTAAATATGCGACAATAGCTAGAATTAGGCGAATGAGGGCAAATCTCACCACCGTGGAGAATGTCTATACCCTCTCATTGGGTATAGCCCTTTGCCATGAGACGGATTTTTGACCCATCAGCCTTGTACTTAACTTTTAAGACCCGCTTGTTGCCAATGGTCTTGCACCAAGGTGGAAAGTCAACCAACTACCAAACTTGGTTCCGAGCCATAGAACTCATTTCATCCTTCATAGTAGTCATCCACTTCGTAGCATTTGGTGAAACTAACGCTTCCTTATAGGAAGTAGGCTCATCATGATCCAATGAAGCACACATGAAAGATTTCCCCTCAATCTCACAAGACGACGATGAATGATTCCACGTTCACCTCTACGTAACTAGGATCCTTATTGAGTCATTTTCTGGTGAAACACTCCCATTAGAAGGTAAATCACTCCCACTATCTTTGGCAATTTCAAGATGAGTCTCTAATTCTCTACCCTTACCAAAAGATGGTGTGACTTCCTCAGACTTCTGTAACTCAAATAGCGCAAGATCTTTCTTTACTTTACCAGTACTAGAAAGTTCACTCTCAATGAAATTAGCATCTCGCGACTTACTTTTAGTCATTCCATTATCAAGATGTTCACTATGCATAACTCTTTGAGCATTTCGAGTATCTAACAAATACTTGTTTGTTTGCTCTAGGGCCTAACTTTCCATGCTTATGAGAAGTATCGTGAACAAAACCGACACAACTCCAAGGCTGCAAACGATCCAAATCAGGTTATGTGCCTTTCCATAATTCATATGGAGTCGTTGGAACTGACTTGGAAGGCACATGGTTAAGGATGTAGGTAGCAATCATAAGAGCATCCCACTAAAAAGATATTGGCAGGTTGACTTGCGCCATCATCGATCTAACCATTTCAAGCAAAGTGCGATTCTGTCTTTCTGCTACACCATTTTGTTGTGAAGTGCCTGGAATCGTTAACTACCTGCGTATCCCATTTTCCTCACACAGTCCCTAGAATTGATGTGATAAATATTCACGCCCTCGATCCGTTTGAAGGATACTTAATTTCTTGTTTGTCTGACTCTCAACTAGTACAATAAAGCACTTGAAGCAATCCAATGCCTCAAAGCGATATGAGATCAAATAGACATAATTGAACCATGAATAGTCATTAACAAATGTAATGAAATAAGAAGTGCGTGCCTTTACAGTTATAGGTCTATAAATATCAGAGTGGACAAACTCTAGTGGATATAAAGCCTTAGGTGCCTTTCCAAAAGGCTTCCTATAGGCCTTCTTGCCAAACAAGGCTCACATATAGGAAGACTTATAGCAAGATGCCCCAACAGGCCTTCTTTAGCTAGTCTAGTCATTCTATCTTATCCTATGTGACCAAGTCTAGCATGCCAATTAATAGAATTTAAATGTATCATTATCATAAGACACATAAGAATATGAGGAAAAATCCAAATCTAGCATAAGTAAACCATTGGAAAGAAAAACTTATGCATACATGCCCTTATTCAAATAGGAATCCAACTTACTACCACTAAAACCAAAACCTAGCAAAGTAATAACTGATAAAAATTACATTAGACACTAAGAGCATAAAGCACATCATGGATGGGTAAAGTACACCCCGGACGTGTCTTGAGCTGATAAGAACCAACTCCAAGGATATCCTCTCGAGTTCCATTACCCAAAGTAACGTATTGCTTGCCCATAGGTATCTTTCTGTAATCCACGAACTCAACTCTTTCTTTAACTATGTGACGGGTTGCTTTTGAGTTCTACAATCTAACCATGGAGAAAATTAGCAACACATACATGTGAACAAATGCAAGTATTTAAAGAGTTAAGTGAAAGGTCTACCTTCTTTGCATCAAGGCATTCCCGAGCAAAGTGACCTCGCTTCCCACAGTTATAGCACTTGACTTTGGTCTTGTTTTTATTTCCAGCGCGCTTGCCTCGACTACGCTTCCCCATATTACCTCTTTTAGGACCAAGGTTACCGGCTACACCACCACGTTTTCCTTATCTGTTACGCTTAGGCTTGAATGCCTAACGCTGCCCTGCTTGGGCGACAAGGACAGTGTTGCGGTGCGACCCCAGGCGCATCGCTTCAAGCCCAAATTGCTCAAATTTCAAAATAAGAGCATGCAGCTCGGTTGCAGGTGTGGTCCCATAGGTAATAATCAGTTGATTCCACATGTCATGAGCAATGGGTTTGTCTCAAATTCCCTTGTGAGAACATTGTGCATGCTGCTAAGCATAGTATAGCACTTGCATCGATCTCCCTTGACCCAATTCTGATGGGTCTCTGTGTCACGACAATGTTGGACAGTGGTCCTTTTTTCAGATCGGATCTTAAGGGTGGTCAATTTTTCTATGGCTTGTTGTTCATTAATCAAATATTGGATTTCATCTTTGGTGAGGTTAGTGACTACATTCTTAGAGGCCATTTCACTACATTGATTGCACAAGGTTTGACATTAGCACACTTTTAAAAAATTTATTCCAAAATCACAATTGGCATACAATATTTCCACCTACATAAAGATCGAAAATTTCTCTAAGCTCATAATCATCTCCCTCTATGTGAGCTAAAATATGGCACCTAATTAATTTTAAATAAAATTATGTAGGAGGTAAAAACATCTCTTAAATCCACAACATCAAATCATGCATAATATATATGTATCCAAAAAATGTGCCACACAATTTTGCACGTGGGCACCACTTGAAGCCCTGTTGGTAATATGGTGCAACATGTTAAGGAAACCTTGAAATGTATTGGTAACAATGAAACACATCTCCTTACATGGCTATGGAAAAATACGTCAGAAAAATAAATAATTAATTACAACCCAAAAGAATCCTAATACATTGATTCTAATTAAAAAAAAAAATTAACAATAGAAGAGCCCTTCTTGGATCAATAAGTGAACAACTGGACTGGCCAGTGAAGGCCACATTTTGGCCATTTCCTTTGCCTGTTTCTTGTCCAGCCACCGAGTGGCCAGCATCTATGTTGTCTTTAACTCCTTCAAACTCACCATCAAGTTTTTCTCTATCAACAACCCTTTTCCCAGGGTCTTCAAAGATCTCATGTTGTTTCTTCTTAACCATCACTCCAAATTAGGCTGGTCCCACTGTGCGTGCCAAAATATGTTAGCAAAAATCTAGTTTAGGTCAAATCGATAGGGAAAAGTCCACAGAGGAAACCAATTTTCACAAACAGAAATTCAATCAGGCAATGTGGTTGATGTCTTATACCTTGACAGATTTAAGGACTTCTTTGGAGGTTGTAATGTGAAGAAACAAATGTAAACAAGCTGATTTTCGATTGAATAAAACTTAAACTTGTCACTCAATTACAATAATCAAATTACAAGTTCAAATAACATCACAATAGACAGGGCCAAACTTGGTTACAAGAACTAAATTGTAAACAAACTATTTCTAAGTACAAGAACTACTCCTAGATAAGTTACACTACTCCTAGATTTCACATGAGTTGTGACTTTGGTTGAAAGTCTTTTTTCCTTTGAACTTCCAAACTTTATATGGCTTTTATTGGCCATGCTGTGCAACCACGTGTCCATTTGATGGATTCCCACATCTGCCCATGATCTGCAATTGCTGCAACTGCTAGAACTGCCCTGTGCTTTCTTTCTTCCTGAAGTTGCCATGTGTCACATCCTCACTCTTCTTCCTTGGGCCACTGACTCAACACCCCTAATTTTTGGACCTCTGTCGACAGAAAATTTTAAGTTTATGATGCCAACAGTTTGATTAAAATAAATATGAAAATGACTTTTTTTAATTTATTAAAATTATTTTTCTACTAAAAAGGGTAAAAACATATGAAAATGATGAGTATTTTTTATTTATTTATTTTTTTAATAAACTATTTATTATTATTTGTTTTTACAAAATCACATTTAAGAGACTTATGTCCTATTTAATCTTATTAAAATTCCTGTAACCTATCCTGTTAACCATTGTCACAAATTATATAGATGGTAATAAGTAAATATGAATATTCTTACCTAAACTAAACATAGTCTATACTATATATATATATATTATAAAGTAACTCTTTGTGAGTAGTATTGTGAGAGTTCTAAAACTCCTGAATACCTTTTTGATTTAAAACATAATTTAAAAAAATACTGTTGGCCAACCCATTCAACCAATAATTATAAAAATATTAATTGTCTCATGATTTATACTTCTTAGAAGGAAAGTAAAACAATTTTTTTTCTTATTTGTCAAAATCTATTCTCTCATAAAAATTCAAAAGGAAAAATTAAGAAAGCTCCAAAACTAATATAAAATTGTCAATTTTATGATTTTGAAAACTAAGAAATACACATATAATAAAACTAAAAAAAATTAAAAGATATATTATGTTCGAAACTAAACAAGAAAAATAACTAAAGAAAATATAAAAAATATGTGAATGAAAATTTATCCAAAAAAAAAAAATGTAAATGAAAAATGTTAAGAACTTAATAATAAAGTGTAATGAAAAATGTGTAGCCCAGTTCGGTTTGATTTTGACTCATAAGATTTGGGTTTATGAGTGAAACGTGATTTTACTGGGCAACAAAGGTTCGAAAATCAAGCA
>NW_021024940.1:256829-269476 GCF_004153795.1 Camellia sinensis | reverse complement strand
GAGATTGCCCCTCTTTCAACACTCATCAATCAAAGAAGTACACGTTTAGTTTACACAACAATAAATACAAAATCATTAGAGAGATAAGAAAAACTTAAGCTTAAAAAAATGTAGACTTGTAAAAAAGGAGTCAATATTATCATTCGCTTCTAGTCTTCAATTCAAAAAGCCAATATAAGTCAATATTACCTATGAAATACAGAAAAAAACCAATATGATAATTAAAAGAGACTATCCAATTCAAAACAAACACATGCACTGTCACACTAATGAAAGGTTTTTTTATAGACCACCCAATTCAAACTAAACACAAACATTGTTGCAAAATAATAATTGGTTACCCAATGCAAACACTACGAACAAACACAACACATTGTCAACACAGATACAAATTAATGATTGATAAAAACATTAATTTACAAAAAGCAATCAATCTTTTCTTTGGGTTTTATTTTTTTCAACTCTTTCTTTTTGGAACTTCCTTTAATTGATCATATAAAGTTATGGGGAAAATTTAAGAAAGAAGTGTTCTGAAGAAAGAATTTAATAAAATAAAATTCAAAAAGCAAACTCTTCACATGGTAATTCAACAACAAATTCTAACTAACTTAATTCCTCCATCATTTACAAATCAATACAGCCTAAAAAACCCCATTTATTTTGTCCAAAAACCGAAAGCCATTAATTATATCAATTTAGTCCTATCAGTTTTGTGTATGTAACCCTCCATCACCTTCTTCAATCTTCACCTAGACCGATTCAGATTCATTTTGCTTCCAACCTTAAATTAATTTTGAATATTTGTTAGCAATACATGACCATAAGCAAAATATCAAACCAACTCCTTTGGATCTATTTGGTTAGCTCATGGGTGGCAACAAACAAAATTTAGATTGAAATTAAATAAACTATAAGACTAAACTGATATAATAAAATTCAATGGATAAAACAACAAATCAACAACATACAGTAAGGGGACAATTGTTTACAGGGTCTTAAAAAAGTAATAGGCAATGCAGAAACTATATATATATATTTTTTTATCACAGCTTACCAATCCCCACTCCCAACTAAAGGGGAAAAAAATAGAAAAACACAAAAAGCCCAATAAATATAGGAAAATCCATATCAGTATTTAAAGAGTATTTAGCAAACTTAGAAGTATTTATAGATTCGTATACATTTATGAGTATTTAGCAAACAATAGCAAAACTCATAATATAGAAAAACCCATTTTATAAACAAAAAATTAGTACCCATTTCAAAAATTAACACCCATTTCTCATTAAAGAATCAAACATTTCATTAACTCTGTGTGTGTGTGTGTGTGTGTGTGTGTTGAGTCAGTACCTTTGAGACCCAAAAATAGTACGAAGTGTCTGGTTCATCCTCCTCAATCACAGCATATAAAAAAGAAAAAAGAAAAAAAAAGTCACTAAGATTACTTGCCTCCAATTCTTAACTAATGTCTGATTCTCTGCCCTTTCATGAACTTTCTCAATAAGTCATCCTCTTTCTCCGAGGCCAAACACTATTCTTCTCTCATTGAACCAGTTTCTGCTCATCATCTTCCAAAACAACTTGGCATGCAGAACCGGAATTAGAGGTTAGCGATATTTAGATGATTGTTTAAACACCTCTTGGCATAATGTTGTTTTAAATTGGGGTTATGTTCCTGACAGAAAATTGACTATATGGTCAAGAATTATGTGATAAATTATTGAATTTGGTTTATAAACATGTCTATTCTAAGCAAAAGGAGCTTATTCTAACTTGAATGAAACAGAACTTTGATATTTGTTCATAACTATGTGATCTCAAAAGTACTGTACGCATACCTTATTTGTTTGTTAGAAATCAAAATCTAATTATGGAAATGGCTGTGAAATTATGTTATTTATTTTTGAGTTGAACAGAAAGGTCTGGAACCATTATTCTAATATTGCTTTCTTAGTTGGAGAAAATTGTGGCCAAAATTGCCCATTGATGTTACAGGGCGTCTGGGTTATTATTAGACCAAAATGGGAGCAATCCCTCTGGATGTCTTTTTATTCTTTATTTTTTATAGCAACACTCTGAGCTTTTCTAGATTCTGATTTCATTCTTGTTTTGAGAAGGAATTGGAGTTTAACATATCCCTCAATACTGTCTCTCAAGGCATTTGTGTCCCTCTCAAATGTAACAAATCCCATACTGCCAAGTATTTGTAAGTGTATTTCTATTATAAAAAGTGGTTGTTATTCCTATTATGTATTCCTAAAATGAATGCATACCTTACACTTCCATGTATTATTTTTGTGTGTTCCTGTTACGTTGATGCAGAATCTATAATGTCTATAATGGCCATAAGTTATGGCAGTTTGTGTGTTCCTGTGTTCCTGAAGGCACTGACAACAATTTTTTTGATATCATGTGCTACGAAACTCAGTGGTAATAAATCAATTCAAATTGATAATATTACTCCGATTTAAAACTTCACCTATAAGAAACTGAAATTGTTTCTACACATTGAATTAGCGAAAGCATTTATAAATTTTAAATATCAAATTGTAAAATTAAAGTCCAAAAAATGAATTATATATTTCAATGTAACATAAGCAAAGAATCTAGAAATATTAAAAGTCCAAATAGAAAATTTTAGATTTTTATCCACGTCAAAATAACACATATACACTATAGCAAGTTAGAATGGGATAACCTTCAATAAAAAAACATTATTGAATTAGTATCATAACTGGTAACGTTTTTGCATTATCAAATTTTAATGCCTTCAAATAAAGGTCAATGAACATTTTGGTACAAAACAATCATCCTAGCTAACCCAAAAAAAATAAATTTTAAAAAATTAATCATTTTGTTTAGAATGAGAGAGCCAACCAACCACACACATGTAGAAGCAACGTAACCTAACGTTTCTAATATGGATCAGTCAGCTGCAATAAAATCAATCGTTTAAATTCGCTTTAAAAAACCAATAGCTATGAAAAATTACATCAAAATACATATGAGAAATCGGAAGAAATTGTAATGAAGAATAATTACATCAAAAGAAACTGTAACATGAAAAATCGTATCAAAATACATATGAGAAATACAAAAATCAATAACTATGAAATAAGAAGAATTAAACATAACTATTATGGTCAACTGAATTATGTCATTCAATGGTGAAGTGAGAATAGACATATGTATGCATTACTAAAGTAAACAAATGAATAGAAAAGCAAATAAATCATACAAATTTCCAAATAGAATTAAACTCAAATTTTGTAAGGGAAGCGAATAATTAAACTCAAATTTTATTAAGACTAAGAGTCTTGTTATAAGGAAGAAGAATTTTTGAAAGCTGTAAAACCAAACAAAATTAAATTTTAAAACAATTAAAGCTTACCTTGTGCGAAGATCCTTTTTCGGATGATCATGCTCCTTTGAGTTTCTATCCCTGTGATAATGCATATCTCATTTTCTAGTTGAAGCATTATGTATAACAATTAGTAGGCAACACAAAAAGAATCAAACTTGAAATCAATGTTAATGGACAAAATAAACTGTGGCAAAGAAAATTGTGTGAACTGAATAATTGTTTGCAACACACAATTAGTGAAGTGAACTGAATAGTACATTCACATGAATAGTACATTTGTTTGCACAATTAGTGAAGTGAACTGAATAGTACTATTAAACCTAAGGTTCATTAAATAAATTAACTGTACTATTTTTTTAAACAAAGATCACAACCAAATACTAACTTTAATAAACATCAAACCCAATATCAAACCCAAATCAGAATCTTCATAACTTTAATAAACATCAAACCCAATATCAAACCCAAATCAGAATCTTCATAACTTTAATAAACATCAAACCCAATATCAAACCCAAATCAGAATCTTCATAACTTTAATAAACATCAAACCCAATATCAAACCCAAATCAGAATCTTCATAACTTTAATAAACATCAAACCCAATATCAAACCCAAATCAGAATCTTCATAACTTTAATAAACATCAAACCCAATATCAAACCCAAATCAGAATCTTCATAACTTTAATAAACATCAAACCCAATATCAAACCCAAATCAGAATCTTCATAACTTTAATAAACATCAAACCCAATATCAAACCCAAATCAGAATCTTCATAACTTTAATAAACATCAAACCCAATATCAAACCCAAATCAGAATCTTCATAACTTTAATAAACATCAAACCCAATATCAAACCCAAATCAGAATCTTCATAACTTTAATAAACATCAAACCCAATATCAAACCCAAATCAGAATCTTCATAACTTTAATAAACATCAAACCCAATATCAAACCCAAATCAGAATCTTCATAACTTTAATAAACATCAAACCCAATATCAAACCCAAATCAGAATCTTCATAACTTTAATAAACATCAAACCCAATATCAAACCCAAATCAGAATCTTCATAACTTTAATAAACATCAAACCCAATATCAAACCCAAATCAGAATCTTCATAAGTTGATGCAGAATCTGTAATGAAGGATTCCATTATCTTCAAAATATCAAACCCAATTATTTAATAAACAAAACTTTATACATGGGCCATTATAGACATTGTAATAAATAGTAACAACTCTCAAAATGGTACCTTCCATTCACATAATTAAAAGGACTAAACAAATTAAATATGTGTTATATGAACCCAATTTAAATTGATTCTAAATTATGGCTTTTGAATCAAATTTCCACCCATAACTAAACATGCCCCAAATATATGCAAAACTAAACCCAATAAGTTTTACCTCAAGTCCTGATTTTAATATCAAATCTCAACACTGTTCAATTTGTAAATTTTCAGAAAATAATTATTCATGCATAAAAACTTCATAAAATTTTCGTAAGTAAGGTTTTCAACTTAAGAGACACAAATTTCACCCTGAACATATGTGACAAAAAAAGAACTATTTTTTTTTCAATTATCATAAACCCATTTACAAATAATCTTTTAATATAAAGCAAATATCACTAATCACGTAATGCAACAACTAAATTATGTAATGATTATTAAAAAAAATTCGAGTCATTACACTTTTTCTTCTTCTTCTTTATAATTTTCCTGCACTTCTAACCTCTAAACCCACAAAACCAGTTCTTTATGAACCCCTATTGAACTTTCAAGTTTGGTATGGTGTCTTCTTTTTACTTCTATAAGTTATTTGGTTGTAGCTCAACGCAGGGGTTTTGGGGGACAAATTTGAGGGCACTGATTCTACTCTTTTTTTGAGGGCACAAATTTATGGGATAGTTTGTTATGTTTTCTCTTCTTTTTTTTTTTTGGTTTCTGAACCTTTTTAGGGGATTCCATTTGATTACGATCTGTAATGAACAAAACTTTAATAAACATCAAACCCAATATCAAACCCAAATCAGAATCTTCATAACTTTAATAAACATCAAACCCAATATCAAACCCAAATCAGAATCTTCATAACTTTAATAAACATCAAACCCAATATCAAACCCAAATCAGAATCTTCATAACTTTAATAAACATCAAACCCAATATCAAACCCAAATCAGAATCTTCATAACTTTAATAAACATCAAACCCAATATCAAACCCAAATCAGAATCTTCATAACTTTAATAAACATCAAACCCAATATCAAACCCAAATCAGAATCTTCATAACTTTAATAAACATCAAACCCAATATCAAACCCAAATCAGAATCTTCATAACTTTAATAAACATCAAACCCAATATCAAACCCAAATCAGAATCTTCATAACTTTAATAAACATCAAACCCAATATCAAACCCAAATCAGAATCTTCATAACTTTAATAAACATCAAACCCAATATCAAACCCAAATCAGAATCTTCATAACTTTAATAAACATCAAACCCAATATCAAACCCAAATCAGAATCTTCATAACTTTAATAAACATCAAACCCAATATCAAACCCAAATCAGAATCTTCATAACTTTAATAAACATCAAACCCAATATCAAACCCAAATCAGAATCTTCATAACTTTAATAAACATCAAACCCAATATCAAACCCAAATCAGAATCTTCATAACTTTAATAAACATCAAACCCAATATCAAACCCAAATCAGAATCTTCATAACTTTAATAAACATCAAACCCAATATCAAACCCAAATCAGAATCTTCATAACTTTAATAAACATCAAACCCAATATCAAACCCAAATCAGAATCTTCATAACTTTAATAAACATCAAACCCAATATCAAACCCAAATCAGAATCTTCATAACTTTAATAAACATCAAACCCAATAAACATCAAACCCAAAACATGAAATTATTTAATAAACAAAACTTTAATTACGATCTGTAATGAAGGAGAAGAAGAGACATTGTCACACTAATGAAATGTTTTTTTATAGACCACCCAATTCAAACTAAATACAAACATTGTTGCAAAATAATAATTGGTTACCCAATGCAAACACTACGAACAAACACAACACATTGTCAACACAGATACAAATTAATGATTGATAAAAACATTAATTTACAAAAAGCAATCAATCTTTTCTTTGGGTTTTATTTTTTTCAACTCTTTCTTTTTGGAACTTCCTTTAATTGATCATATAAAGTTATGGGGAAAATTTAAGAAAGAAGTGTTCTGAAGAAAGAATTTAATAAAATAAAATTCAAAAAGCAAACTCTTCACATGGTAATTCAACAACAAATTCTAACTAACTTAATTCCTCCATCATTTACAAATCAATACAGCTTAAAAACCCCCATTTATTTTGTCCAAAAACCCAAAGCCATTAATTATATCAATTTAGTCCTATCAGTTTTGTGTATGTAACCCTCCATCACCTTCTTCAATCTTCACCTAGACCGATTCAGATTCATTTTGCTTCCAACCTTAAATTAATTTTGAATATTTGTTAGCAATACATGACCATAAGCAAAATATCAAACCAACTCCTTTGGATCTATTTGGTTTGCTCATGGGTGGCAACAAACAAAATTTAGATTGAAATTAAATAAACTATAAGACTAAACTGATATAATAAAATTCAATTGTAAATCAAAAACACAAAAAACATGCAGTGGAATAAAATGTTTAGATCATACCTTTTTTTATGATAGAACCTCGTGGATAAATCACGTGCTTCCTGAATCTAGTCAATCAGCCCAGCAGTGAAGTGATATTACAATATTGAATATCACCCACACAAACCACAATACAAATGACTTGATCGTTTGTTTTTAGGAGAGAGTCAGTATATGGGTAGAAAACAGACTATACGTTGTTTCTCACTTGATTACCCATAACCATATATCAGATATATAATATATTATTATATCTATCCATATCAGTTAAAACTGATAATATCTGTATCTTGAGTGGTTATCATAAATAGGTTTGATTTCAAATTCAAAACCTATTTGGATAAGGATTCAAATTCAAATTTAATGGTCATGCCACATGGGCGCCCATTACTAACATCAATAAATAAAACAACAAATCAACAACATACAGTAAGGGGACAATTGTTTACAGGGTCTTAAAAAAGTAATAGGCAATGCAGAACCTATATATATATATTTTTTATCACAGCTTACCAATCCCCACTCCCAACTAAAGGGGAAAAAAATAGAAAAACACAAAAAGCCCAATAAATATAGGAAAATCCATATCAGTATTTAAAGAGTATTTAGCAAACTCAGAAGTATTTATAGATCCGCATACATTTATGAGTATTTAGCAAACAATAGCAAAACTCATAATATAGAAAAACCCATTTTATAAACAAAAAATTAGTACCCATTTCAAAAATTAACACCCATTTCTCATTAAAGAATCAAACATTTCATTAACTCTCTGTGTGTGTGTGTTGAGTCAGTACCTTTGAGACCCAAAAATAATAGGAAGTGTCTGGTTCATCCTCCTCAATCACAACATATAACCCATTTTATAAACAAAAAATTAGTACCCATTTCAAAAATTAACACCCATTTCTCATTAAAGAATCAAACATTTCATTAACTCTGTGTGTGTGTGTGTTGAGTCAATACCTTTGAGACCCAAAAATAGTAGGAAGTGTCTGGTTCATCCTCCTCAGTCACAACATATTAAAAAGAAAAAAGAAAAAAAAAAGTCACTAAGATTACTTGCCTCCAATTCTTAACTAATGTCTAATTCTTTGCCCTTTTATGAACTCTCTCAATAAGTCATCCTCTTTCTCCGAGGCCAAACACTATTCTTCTCTCATTGAACCAGTTTCTGCTCATCATCTTCCAAAACAGCTTGGCATGCAGAACCGGAATTAGAGGTTAGCGATATTTAGATGATTGTTTAAACACCTCTTGGCATAATGTTGTTTTAAATTGGGGTTATGTTCCTGACAGAAAATTGACTATATGGTCAAGAATTATGTGATAAAATATTGAATTTGGTTTATAAACATGTCTATTCTAAGCAAAAGGAGCTTATTCTAGCTTGAATGAAACAGAACTTTGATATTTGTTCATAACTATGTGATCTCAAAGGTACTGTACACATACCTTATTTGTTTGTTAGAAATCAAAATCTAATTATGGAAATGGCTGTGAAATTATGTTATTTATTTTTGAGTTGAACAGAAAGGTCTGGAACCATTATTCTAATATTGCTTTCCTAGTTGGAGAAAATTGTGGCCAAAATTGCCCATTGATGTTACAGGGCGTCTGGGTTATTATTACACCAAAATGGGAGCAATCCCTCTGGATGTCTTTTTATTCTTTATTTTTTATAGCAACACTCTGAGCTTTTCTGGATTTCATTCTTGTTTTGAGAGGGAATTGGAGTTTAACATATCCCTCAATACTGTCTCTCAAGGCATTTGTGTCCCTCTCAAATGTAACAAATCCCATACTGCCAAGTATTTGTAAGTGTATTCCTATTATAAAAAGTGGTTGTTATTCATATTATGTATTCCTAAAATGAATGCATACCTTACACTTCCATGTATTATTTTTGTGTGTTCCTGTTATGTTGATGCAGAATCTATAATGTCTATAATGGCCATAAGTTATGGCAGTTTGTGTGTTCCTGTGTTCCTAAAAGCACTGACAACAATTTTTTTGATATCATGTGCTACGAAACTCAGTGGTAATAAATCAATTCAAAATGATAATATTACTCCGATTTAAAACTTCACCTATAAGAAACTGAAATTGTTTCTACACATTGAATTAGCGAAAGCATTTATAAATTTCAAATATCAAATTTTAAAATTAAAGTCCAAAACATGAATTATATATTTCAATGTAACATAAGCAAAGAATCTAGAAATATTAAAAGTCCAAATAGCAAATTTTAGATTTTTATCCACGTCAAAATAACACATATACACTATAGCAAGTTAGAATGGGATAACCTTCAATAAAAAAACATTATTGAATTAGTATCATAACTGGTAACGTTTTTGCATTATCAAATTTCAATGCCTTCAAATAAAGGTCAATGAACATTTTGGTACAAAACAATCATCCTAGCTAACCCAAAAAAAAAAAATTTAAAAAAATTAATCATTTTGTTTAGAATGAGAGAGCCAACCAACCACACACATGTAGAAGCAACGTAACCCAACGTTTCTAATATGGATCAGTCAGCTGCAATAAAATCAATCGTTTAAATTCGCTTTAAAAAACCAATAGCTATGAAAAATTACATCAAAATACATATGAGAAATCGGAAGAAATTGTAATGAAGAATAATTACATCAAAAGAAACTGTAACATGAAAAATCGTATCAAAATACATATGAGAAATACAAAAATCAATAACTATGAAATAAGAAGAATTAAACATAACTATTATGGTCAACTGAATTATGTCATTCAATGGTGAAGTGATAATAGACATATGTATGCATTACTAAAGTAAACAAATGAATAGAAAAGCAAATAAATCATACAAATTTCCAAATAGAATTAAACTCAAATTTTGTAAGGGAAGCGAATAATTAAACTCAAATTTTATTAAGACTAAGAGTCTTGTTATAAGGAAGAAGAATTTTTGAAAGCTGTAAAACCAAACAAAATTAAATTTTAAAACAATTAAAGCTTACCTTGTGCAAAGTAGCCATTTTTGGATGATCATGCTCCTTTGAGTTTCTATCCCTGTGATAATGCATATCTCATTTTCTAGTTGAAGCATTATGTATAACAATTAGTAGGCAACACAAAAAGAATCAAACTTGAAATCAATGTTAATGGACAAAATAAACTGTGGCAAAGAAAACTGTGTGAACTGAATAATTGTTTGCAACACACAATTAGTGAAGTGAACTGAATAGTACATTCACATGAATAGTACATTTGTTTGCACAATTAGTGAAGTGAACTGAATAGTACATTCACATGAATAGTACATTTGTTTGCACAATTAGTGAAGTGAACTGAATAGTACATTCACATGAATAGTACATTTGTTTGCACAATTAGTGAAGTGAACTGAATAGTACATTCACATGAATAGTACATTTGTTTGCACAATTAGTGAAGTGAACTGAATAGTACATTCACATGAATAGTACATTTGTTTGCACAATTAGTGAAGTGAACTGAATAGTACATTCACATGAATAGTACATTTGTTTGCACAATTAGTGAAGTGAACTGAATAGTACATTCACATGAATAGTACATTTGTTTGCACAATTAGTGAAGTGAACTGAATAGTACATTCACATGAATAGTACATTTGTTTGCACAATTAGTGAAGTGAACTGAATAGTACATTCACATGAATAGTACATTTGTTTGCACAATTAGTGAAGTGAACTGAATAGTACATTCACATGAATAGTACATTTGTTTGCACAATTAGTGAAGTGAACTGAATAGTACATTCACATGAATAGTACATTTGTTTGCACAATTAGTGAAGTGAACTGAATAGTACATTCACATGAATAGTACATTTGTTTGCACAATTAGTGAAGTGAACTGAATAGTACATTCACATGAATAGTACATTTGTTTGCACAATTAGTGAAGTGAACTGAATAGTACATTCACATGAATAGTACATTTGTTTGCACAATTAGTGAAGTGAACTGAATAGTACATTCACATGAATAGTACATTTGTTTGCACAATTAGTGAAGTGAACTGAATAGTACATTCACATGAATAGTACATTTGTTTGCACAATTAGTGAAGTGAACTGAATAGTACATTCACATGAATAGTACATTTGTTTGCACAATTAGTGAAGTGAACTGAATAGTACTATTAAACCTAAGGTTCATTAAATAAAATTAACTGTACTATTTTTTTAAACAAAGATCACAACCAAATACTTATAAAAGATACTTACCACAACTGAAAAATGAAAGAGAGAATGAAACTGAATGAAACAGAACAGTTAGAAAGAGAATGAGAAAAACATAATTAATACTCCAAATGATATAAATAGAATAGTTACATAGGGGAACTAAATTAAACAAAATAAAGATAGGTTTCCGAAAATCAGTACATGAAAATTGATTTTAGAAACTCATTTAGAAACCCATTATAATAATTGCGTTGGTTCATTTATCATTTTCATATTTTTGAAATCAAAACCATTTAAAAGGGAAAGAAATGTAATGAATGTTATTTACTTATTATTGTCTCTATCTTTATTGTAAGTGTTGTATAGCAGAAATGCCCAAGTGAACAGGATCGAGGAGGTTCTTTCCCACGGTGTTACACCAAGTTTGGTTAAAAATGATGAGTAACCCACGGTTAATGGATTTAAAATTTTTGATGATGTGGAAAATCTCAAAATATTTGAATTTCTAAAAACACCACATACCACTATCTTCATTGTTCAAAATCCATTTTGAATTTGTGGTTCACATCAAAATTTAATTTTGATAAAATGGTTAACAAAAAATCAAAGTCTAGAAAATATATTTGTTGAGTTTTTTCCTTACATTTTCACAATGGGAAGCATGAAAATGACCAATAATAATGGTCCTACCTATTTTCATGGTTATATGTGAAATAGTTGCCAATACAAATTTATAGTTTGGGCAAAGAAGAAGAAGCTTTGTAGAAAACACAAGACTTCACATGTTTGTTGTTTTCTACCATGCAATGTAAAAACCATCATTCTTGACCAAAAGCTGGTACTTGCTATGTATTAGACATGAAGTTTTTATACTCCAGATTGTCTTCGAAGTGGATATATAAACAACTATCATTTTGCCTTTGTTGTTGGTCAACATGTGTGCTTCGAAAGCCCTTTTTTCCATAATTTTTTAGCTTTGAAACACTCCATCTTGCATCAACAACAGCTTTGAAGAAAAAATAATGGTGGTTGTGAACCTTCGAAGCTTTGCTGAGTATTTCTAAGGATGTAATTAGTCATTTGTAGGCACCTTCAACCTTCGAAGGATGATTTTAGCCCTCTAATAATACCTTTAGAGGATGGCTTTCATCCTTTGAATTACAACTCTTCAAGGATTCGAGACGTCTCATAATTTATTTTTGCCATGATATTAGCTACTGTCAAGTAAGACATTTGCTACTTTTACATGGCAGTAAACTTCAAATCATTTCGGAGTGGCTTCTAAGCATTTTGAATTAGCTTCGAAGTAGCTTCAAGGAGGCTTTAATATGTCCTTCTTTATACT
>NW_021024940.1:219943-249874 GCF_004153795.1 Camellia sinensis | reverse complement strand
CTCATTTTTCACCGCACCCAGGCGTCGATGCGGCGCCCCTTGCTCACTTTTCGAAACACCCGGAGGCAGGCGCAACGCGTCACTTGAGGGGAAAGATAAGGACTTAAAGTAGATCCTTGGTGTAACCCTACAGTGATAGGAAATTCATTTGTTTCTCCAGCTGGCGATCTAATAGTGGTCACCACCCCTTCATACATGTCCCTAATCACGTCAATGTAGCCTTTTGTCACCCCTTTCTTCTCTAACGCCCACCATATTATATCTCGGGGCACTCTGTCATATGCTTTCTCAAGGTCGATAAACACCATATGAATGTCTCTTTTCTTTTCTTTATACTTTTCTATTACTCTCCTCAAAAGATAGATCGCTTCCGTTGTTGACCTACCAGGCATAAACCCAAATTGATTCACTGACACCTCTGTTATGTCTTGCAATCGGCGTTCCATCACCATCTCCCACACTTTCATTATATGACACATTAGCTTGATTCCTCTATAGTTGTTACAATTCTGGACATCACCTTTATTCTTATAGATTGGCACTAAAATACTCTTCCTCCACTCATCTGGCATGTTCCTAGTCAACAAAATTTTGCTAAACAACCTAGTCAACCAAGCAACTTCCTTTTTACCCAAACACTTCCAAGCTTCAATAGGGATATCATCGGGTCCTAAAACCTTATTTGATTTCATCTTCTTAAGTGCAATCTCCATTTCAAAGTTCCTAATCCTGTGATAGAACATATAGTCTTGGTTTGTCGTATTACTGACTATTTCTTCCCCTATTGTCGTACTTCCATGCTCCTCATTTAACAGTTTCTCAAAATATAAAATTGCCTTGAATCTATTTGCATATGCTTAAAATATATATATTTGAGAACAAAGAAAATTTAAAATTTACTAGAGAATTTTGAAAGAGTATAGAGGAAAGACAACAAGAACATAAAATAAAGATATTTTAGTTATTCTCTTAATTTTTTTACTACAATATTTTTTTTCTTTTTAAAATAAAGATCGTCACTGATACTTTTTGTTCTTTTTTTCATCCTTACAACTACTAGAATATTACATTTCTTATGTTTCTCTTACGATCAAACTCTCTTTACAAACTAACCCTTTAAACCTTTGGTTGATAAGCTTCTGAGATTCACTGACCTTTATTGAACCTTTTGTTAAATAAATAAAAAAAGGAAAATAAAAACACTGCTTCTACTAGGTAGTGCACACCCAATGAGAGGCAGATCTCTTGCTTTGTCTTGAATTTGGTTCGTGGAAATGAAGTCACGATGGGCATCTAGAGAGTTTAGGTGGAGTCACCTCAATAGGGAAACTGTATGTATTCTATTGGATGATGCAAGTACCTCGTGATAGAGATGGGATTCATGTAGGATTATATATGGCGGTTAAAGACATTTCAAGCAGGAGGTGTAGTGTCACTCCAAATGCTTGATGGAATGGAGGCGTGTTTGTACAACAGCATTGTATCACCCATATAGGTAATTGGGGTGATAAATTCTGTTCACCCATTTGAAGCCAATTTGAAGACCCTTTAGAGTTAGAAGTTCTCATTTCATTTGGAGACTCTCGGGTCAGTTGTAGAACTTCATAGTTCATTGGGATCTCTCTGGGAGGTAGAGAGAACCGGTATTGGCAATGTACTATGAAGATTTGGCATGTATGAGAAGTCCAAATAGTAGTACTTTATTGGCATTAGCCTCTGTGGCGGTGTTAGAGATCCTTCATGGATCGTTGTTGAAATACCTGCATATGGTGAAGCCTTGGTGTCCGCATTTGTCAATTTGAAGGAGAAGTTGTGGCAATCTACTTCAAATCTTGGTGGAGTTTTGGAGTTCTTTTTTGCAATGTCTATTGGAGACATTGTTTTGGCGGTCTTTCATGGATTATTGGTGACTTTTTTGAAGTCGTGTTTTGTTGAGATTCACTATCACATTTGGGATCTATGATTGTGTTTGATTAGATCCATTGGTTTTATTGGTTCATGAGACTTGATCGTTTCTTCCTCTTGTGATTGTCATTTTTGCAATCTGTTCCATATTCAAAGACATCTACTATTAGCAATTTGAGTGACGATTCAGACTCTGTGTGTTTGCTTCTATGGAAGTAGTGTGATTGTTGTTGTTCGTTGAAGATTGAAGCTGATTTTGAATCTTATGTTTTGGGATCCATCCCTCAATCTACCGTTGGATTTGGAGGTGATATATCGTATGTTGACTCGATGGAGTCAATAGGGACTGTTGGAATAGTGCACCTACAATGCATGCGCCTTTGGGCAGTTTTGGCAACTGTAAAGATGGTGTATCATCTTGTATCTGTCGGTTGGAATTGTAGATGGAGAAATATGGAGTTTGCTCGACATTTCAAAATTTTTAGCTCTTGTTTTTTGTTTGTTCATCTAAAGTTTGTTCTGGTACTTTCGAACTGGTTAGAGTCTGACTGCATCCACAGTCCAGTTTTTATTTGGTGGAGAACTTGTTTCAGTTCTCGGAGTATTTGTTGGCTCTCGTGATTAGTTCAAGCTTGAAGAGAGTAGTTTTGTGTTCGATGGTAGATTAAACTGGAAGTTTATGGTACCGCTTTTAAAGTTTCTTTGACGGAGAATTTGAAGCATCTCTTGTTTAATCTCCTAAACATTGGTTCAAACAAATTTGCTCACCATTTTTTTTTTTTTTTGAGTTGTCAAGGACAACTTGTTAGCAGTTATGAAATCGAAATTTGGCACGATGGTGTAGCTTGAGTTGTAAAAAATTGAAAGAGCTATAGCTCAATTGGTTTTGCATGTTTTGTGCATTGGCTCAATATTTTTTTGAGCAATGGAATCTACTATATTCTTTGGAAGAGCGCTTGTGTTTTGTACAGCAGATGGCATTCAATTTTGAATGAATGGTTGGTTTTGGTTCCGTGGCAGGGAACACACCTCTTGATGAAACAGAGTAATTGCGGATCTCTCAGGTGAGCTCGAGTGTAGGAGGAAAGATGAAGCCATGATGGGCACTCAAAAAATATGGGTGCAGTTACTATGCTAGGTATTGCATAGTTGGTGACTTTTACAGACTTGTTGAAACTACTTTGGTAGAAGGAGCTACTGTCAACCGTCAGTTTGGTAGTACAAGTGAGAGATGCGTAGGTGAAGTGCATCACTGAACTGGAGATCAGGGATTGCAAAGGACATATACAACAAACATGTGGAAATGCTGGGGGGGTTGTTTAGAAGTGCAAAAGGCAAATGCTGATAGTTCAGATGGAAGCTTCGAGCAAAGAAAACAGGAATAGTGTTGACCATGCAAATGCTGATAGTTCAAGGGAAGCTCCGAGCAAAGAAAATCGGGAATGTTGACCAAGCAAACGAAGAGTTTTCTATTGCACCAATGTTGACCATGCAATGTGATACATTGTAGGATAGTGGCATTTCAAGGAAAGAAGTTGCAGTGTCACAGAGCACTCAAGAGAGTGGAAGGCATCCCGGCAGGGGGTGCTGGGCATCCAATGAGGGGGTACCGGATATTTTCATCACGCAGGTTTAAGCATAACAGGTGAAGACATCTATGACAGGGAAGCGGGGAAGAGATGTGTGTGGGATGGAGTAGAGGCTCCCTTCAAGAGAGAATCAGAGAGTGGTGTGAGTTGAGTTGAGGATGTTGAATTCCCTCGTCATCTCGTATCTCTGTATTTCTCTGGTGTTTTATCTCTAGCTTCTACCATGGACACCCGGATGAGGGGGTGCCAGGTATTTTTTGTTAGGGGGTGCAGGTGTCTCAGTGTGGAGATGCAAACTATGCTAGTTTTGCACGTGATAGGATTTGCAACAGGTTTTGTTGCTGTTACGACACATCACCCCACATAAGCAGAAAGGGGTGATTGTTGGGTTTCTACTCCATGTAAGGAACGACACATGTGGAAGCCATTGGAAGTTAAAGAAAGCTGCAAAATGAAGAAAAGAAGGCAACTGCAGATTTGAGCAGGAGGTTTTTAGTTAATCTATCCTATTATAGGATGATTGTGTTGGTGGCTGCCATCAATGTCGTCAGTGGCTCATCAGTGGCTAGTCGGTAAGCAAGCTTGACTTTTGGCTCTCCAATTTTTGTATAAATAGAGGTAGAGAGAGTAGACAAGTGAGGGGGGAAACCAAGAGAGCAAAATGAGAGAATAAAAGAGATTGGCCCTCTGTGTGAGAAAGGGTGCTCTGTTGATGTAAGATGGTGAGTTGAGTGTGAGTTGAGCGAGGATGAGTGTTCCCTCCTCCATTGTAATCTTTGTATTCTCTCCATCTATAGTGAAATTTGGTTACTCTCCCATGGATGTAGGCATTGAGCAGAACCACGTTAAATTTGTTTGTCTTCTTTATGTGTATGGGTTGTTTGGTGCATGAATGTATACTCTGGACATCCTAGGTGGGATCCCTAGATCCCAACAAATTTGGTGGGTACTCACCTTTGGCTTTGTTGAATAACATGATAGAGAGTCACATCCCTTATTTTTTTTCAAATAAAACCTTTCTTTGTTAGCCATGTTTTAGCTAATCAAAGAGAATTCATTACAAATAACATTTTTCAACCATTTTTGTTTTTCAAACCATGTCATGAAGGTTAATTTTTTGTGTGATCCACTAATCCAAAGTGGATGTTGGATTCCAAACTCACTTAATTGAATGTCATGAAAAATTCATAAACTTTGACAATTTGAAAATGTCAGCAAATTCACATTCAACAAACGTGGATTGCTCGTAATTTTCAATCATCTTTGGCCTAAAATCATGCCCCCCAAGTGAATCTTCATCACTAGTTTGTGATTAATTCTCAATATTTTATGAGAGGAGGGGTTGTTTTTCTATTTTAGCCACTAATGGCTTATCACTCTTTGCCATGTTTCGCTAAAAATATGCCCCCTGAATGAACTTTCACCATCATTTTACGATGTATTTTTAATATTTTTTTGAGAAATCTAGTTGTTTTTCCTTTTTAGCCATTAATGCCTCACCACTCATTGTCATGTTTGGCAAAAAATCATGCCTCACAAGTAAATTTTCACCATCATTTTGTGATGTATTTTTAATATTTTTTTAGAGAACGGGTTGTTCTTTTTTGACCATTAATAGCTTATGAAAACCTTCCTTAGTCATTTCATCTTTACGACTTGGTTATCTAAAAACAGGTATATCAACCCCCAGCCACATATCTTGCCTCTTCATGAATAATTAGCTCTCTAAAAGTAGGTGCATTAACCTCTTGAGTCACATATCTTGGCACTTCATAAATAATTGGCTCTCTAAAAATAGGTATATTAACCTCTCGAACCACATTATTTTCATACTTTAATTTTTTATTAGCCATTATTATGCCTTCTAATTTTTGCCTCTAATATCAAATTTCTTCATCAATTAGGGAAATTTGGCCTTCAAGTTGATGAATTTTTTCATTGAAGTAATTTAAATCTGTTTGCGTCAAACAATATAGAGATGATGAAATTATTTGAAATATTTGTATGTAAAGAGAATTAATTTCTTCTTTTAGGGCCAAAGTTTCGCTCCCGCACTAATAAATTTCATTCTTACAATGCCAAATCATTCTTTCTACATCATTTGTCATGCCATTATGTTGGTAATAAATAGTAGAACCACCACCATAACATTGACAATCTTTAGACATGGAATATGAGGTATTCCATTGATAATTTGTATATATGGAAACACTGCCACTCCTTTGGCAGTTTGCATCCATAGGTGCACAGGATGTAAACATGCCACTTGAAGGCATGATTCCATATACATCAGTGTACTTCTTCATTCCCATAACTCCAAATTAGAAATGTCCCACCAAGCATGCCAATTTATGTTAGCAAAAATTTAGTTAAGGTCAATCGACATAAGCCAAAACTTAGTTTTTACAAAACAAAACAAATCGAACTTGGTTGAGTTCTATGCCTTAAACAAATTAAGGACTTCTTTGGAGGCAATTAAGTAAAGAAGAAATATAGAGAAACAAAGGAACTGAATTTGTATTAATCAAATGGAATTGTCACAAGTCACATGAACTTAAACAAGAACAAACACTCAAGAAATACACTGATTGACAGAGAAATAGTAACAAGCTATTGATCTACTTCTAAAATGATAAGTGACTACTCCTAGATAGAAACTACTCCTAGAATTCACATTGTGAGAGTTGTGTTGGATGTCTTCTTTGTATCTCTCTTGACCTATTTATAGGTTTATTCACATGAGAGAGAGAGAGAGAGAGATAATCTAAATCCATGATTTCCTCAATAGGCTATGATTTTCTCAACATGTCATGATTTCCACAACATCATCCATATCTTATGTTTGACCACCTACCTAATTCCTCCATATTCTGCACAAATATATCAACCAAATTAATAATAACAATAACAATAAAACTAATAAAAAATAAAAAAAAAATATGACCATAATTACTTAAAAAAATAATTTATGGTATGAAACGACAGGTCATAATAAGTTTAAATTTGGTCATAATAAGTTTAAAATAATCTTATGCACCATGTTGCCCCAAATGGCAGTTGCCTCTATTATGCACCATGTTCTGGTGGAATTTATTTTATTTTATTTTATTTTTTTTGGGGAATGATGGAACTGGGGGTTGGGTTTACATTTTCCGTATTTGTTTATCAATCAAAGTTGCTTGATTTTTTATTTTTCGGTATTCCTATGTTGCAACAACAACAAGAAGAATTGATTTTATTTGTTTATTTTTGTGTATTCCTTTGTTGTAGCAACAAGAAGAACAATTGCAAAAGCAGCAACAGGAAGGAAAAAATGAAGAAACTTGTGAGACTTCTGAACGTGCTACAATTGCAAAAGCAGCAACAGTGTATCATCATTCACTTTCATTTTGATGAACGTGCTACGATTTTTATTTTCTTTCATTACATTGGTTATACTGCTGAACTTTTAAATTAAAATTCTATTTATGTACACATAATTATTTAGGAGCTGTTTAGGAATAAGTTATTATAGTTTTCTTTTCAACTTTTTACACCCCCCAAAAAAAAAAAATGCATAAAATAAAGAGTAATGTAAGAATTTATAGTGACTTTTTAGCTATAAACCCACCTTCCCTAACAAGGCCTCATTACAAAGTAGGACCATATCTGTTTGGGAACACCCAAAAATGTCACATTTTCTCTAAAAAAATTTGTCCTTAGTTATCTTTTTCCATCACCAACACTCCGACCACCCCCCTAACCCTATTGCCACCACTACCATACAACCACCACATCGCCATACCACGACCACTTTACCATCGTTGTGACCACAATCACTACCACTACCCCTACAACCACCAAACCACTACCACCGTTACAACCATTATTACTAGAACCACTACCCTACTACCACTGCTTCCACCACCACCACCATTGTCTCCACCGCCACAACCACTACCTTACCACCACTACCACCACCTTCACAAAAACCACACGACCACAACTATCATGAGAACTGCCACTCTATAACGTTGTCCGCCATTGCCGCCGCCGCCACCCTACTATCACTTCTATCACCACTAATGATGCTGTCACTGTCGCCACCACTACCATGGCTCACACCATCTCTTCTACAACTATCAACACTATCATGATTTATATAAATTTTTAACTTGTTTGTTACTACCTTATTAAAAATAAATAAATAATAAATAAAAACTTATTTCATTCAATTAGTTTAGCAGTCATAACTAAATATGAGGATGAGAATTATCATTTTATTCTTATGTCATTCCATGTTGGCAACCAAACAATGAAATGAGAATAGATATTCCATTTCATTCAACTTTATATTTCATTCTCACTCTCATTTCATTCCCACTTCAGTCCATTCATTCGTAGTACGTGTAAGGGTGATGAAAATCTGTATCTGTGACATACTTATGTGAACATTTAATTATCTATCTAACGGAAGCTATGTTGTGAAAACATATATACATATATATGTAGTGATTCCTCCAAGATCCTATCACCAAAACTTCCAACATAGAAATAACAAAATCTAAAAAACGTATATATCTTATTGTGTATAATATGTACTATCAAAATAGAACAAAGAGTATAATAGTCCAAAACAAATTATAAATCAGGAAAAAAATGACCTCGTGGAATACAAGTCTAAATATATGGGACTTGATAGAACACAATAAAACCTTACGGATTTATTGGGCTATAAATCTACTCAAAGGGATTTATAAATAAATCTCCCTTAATTTTTTTTCAATATAATAAAAGTAAAATATTATAGTTAGTATTCATTTTCACTCATTTATTTATTATAATACATCTTTTAACACTCGTTAATTATAAATTATTATTGATAATTTTATTTAAAAAATTATTTGTAAAGTTACAAAATTAACTTGCGTCCCTCCCCTCACTTTCGCCCTGCCCCACTATGATATGGGGTGGGGGTGGGGGTGGGGGTGGGGGTGGGGGTGGGGGTGGAGGATGACAAATCCGCTCCAAACCCACCCTGCTATTGGCTACCGTCACTAATGACCTCCTCCGTCAACTACCTTCGGCCAATACCTTCCTCAACTGTTTTTATCAAAAATAAATATAAACATGCTTAATGTTTTTTGTAAATAAAAAACAGTAAACTGTAAACGTTGCGAAATGGTACCCAAATGTTTAGCAGCAGCCTTGTGAATCTCAGCACACACCATGTACACCTTGTAAATAAAAGTTCACCACATTGAAAAATTTAGCCACCACAATTCACCATCATAAAATATGATACATATTGTATCCTCAACTATTTTCCAATTTTTGTTTTGTTTATAATCACTTAAATTCACACTCTATTTTTTTTTTTTTTTTCATCACTCATTAGAACCTACACTAGCCTAATCTAAGAAGAAAGGGAAAAAAGATCAGCCCCAACACCACATGAACCCCGAACCCACAATGTTCACTATAGGGATTGTAGACCATACCACTGTGGCACAAAGCCATGGGTTAAATCCACACTAGATTCTCATAAATTTGCCTATCTTTTATTTATTTTATTTTATTAAGATTAACCCCTTAACCCCACTTTTGGTGAGACCGAGGTAAAAACACCCAATAACCATGCGATAAATTTGCCTATCTATGTTGAACATGTATTGGACATGTAACTGACACCAACACAACACTACATTCGAAAAGATATCCTCTTTTATTTTAGTACATCACTGTGCTCCATAGCAGAATATGAAATACAATTGCACCTTATCAAAGTTCTTGTATCAGTATTATTCAAAACTATCTAGCCCAATATAACCTACAAAAATATATGTATAACAAAGCCACATACATTTTTACCATTTTTCCCAATCCAAAATAAAAAAAAATAATCATGTAGCTTTAGAGTTTTGAGTGATCTCCCCGCAGGGGCTTGTGGGTCTTTTAGCTATTTAACATACATAAATGCAACAAAAGCATATTGAATTCTGAAGCTGGAACAAGTCAAAAGAAAACAGTTGCTAAATGCACAGAGAGAGAGAGAGAGAGAGATGCATAGCAAAAAGGCATGTGGCTCATGTAGTTTGCTAGCAAGCAATAGAAGTGAAGTTGTTAATGATACCTCTTTGAAGGAATGTACATCACTTCCCCATAGCCAAGCATCACAACCTGCATCTCTGGCACCCCATATATCGTTTCTACGATCATCCCCCACATGAACAGCATCCTCAGGCTTTACTCCCAACCACTCACAAGCTTTTATAAATATGGTGGGATTTGGCTTCTCTGCTGCAACCTGTTCATGGGGAAAGAGAGAAATTGAACAATGCCATAGGACGAATGAAAGTAAAAAATAAATAGATCAATACTTACTTCAGCTGATACTGCCACAGCATCAAACCAGCAATCACAATTCAGGGCCCGCAAAACAGGCCTCAATCGAGTGTCAAAGTTTGACACAATAGCCAATTTTACACCTGCATTCCTTAGGGCCTTAAATACTTTTTCCGCATCAGGATCACAGAGGTGCCATGCCTTTGGATAGAAACAAATGAAAATTAAATTAAAATTAAGATGTTAAAGTAAGTAGTATAAGTGTCAATTAACGATGTTAACCCATCGTTAACACATCTGCAATTTAGTAAACACACTTTTATAAATTGTTATCGCCTATTAGATGAAAATAATATTTTGCAAAATACAAATGGAGAAAACTTTTACCTTCGTAGAAAAGGGGGATGAAACTTTTTTACTACTTGTATTATTGTATACTATTAAGGGGAACAATATCTAAAATGTCCTGAGAGTTGAACAGACAAAATGCCCTAGAAGAATTTCAATTAGAAAGTCTAGAAATAGCATCTTATATATCTTCAGGAAGACCGTGCAAGATGCAATCTTGATAAGCGATAATAAAGTAACTAATATTAAAAACCGATTACTGTAAAAGTTTAAGTCATATAGAATGACGTGATTCATATATTTATTTCACCGTGTGCCCCTCAAACTTTACCACACCCCTCATGAGTGAGGCATGCACATCTATGTTACTTGGACTCTTAAAACTAAATCAAACACACCTTGACAAGGGTGTATGCTATGTGTCTCATACTTTCTATCAAGACACTTATATATTTAATAATATTTGTATTTAACACTATCATTATGTATATATTTTGTTGTATAATAGTTATAAAAGGCATAAAATACCTTTTTGACAATGTACGTTAATGTTACATATAACAACATAATTTTATCTCACATAAACAATTTAAAATATATAAATATGACCCTTTTTATGCCGAGTCCGTGTGCCTTTAAATTTAAGATTTGGATCCCTAGAAACACATCCACACATCGGACACCTGTACCCAAGTTCATGTAACATAGATTCACAAAAGAGATTTACCTAACCAAGGTCCAGGAAGGATTTCAAATTGATAAAGATTCTACTGGCTCTATCACCATGTAATCAGACAACTAGTACTCTAAAAGCCAAAGCTAATAGCGAGTGATTAACTTATGGATTTATCTTGCCACTCATTTACATTTGAGATAAGTTTACGAAATACAAGTTCAATTTTGTGTAGCAACTATATGCAAGCTCAACATAGATAAATTAACTATAATCACCAAAAAAAAATATTAAAATAACAACAAAGCAACTTTTTGAATACATAAATGACTCTTTTATTGAGGGTGACAAATTGAGTCCAGCTAGTAAACGAAAAGATAAGAAAGTCCTCAAATGTCAAATTTGCTTTCTCTGGAAAAAAAACCCACAACACTTAAAGATTAAATTAGTTTCGAGACCTATATATAAAAAATTGTGACCCATGTCTTACCATAAGAAAATTCCGGCTCCTCCGAAATAGCAGAATTGAATGATTCTATACATGTTCAATTAACATGGATAAAAGGACAGGTTTGGTATAAAATGAGCTAATTAATAAGTTCAAGTTACATAGTTCTCTGTTTCAATGGTTAGAATAGGAAACCTAAAGTGGGTGAAAAAGAACGCATACCCTTATATAAAGCAAAAAATGGTCATAATCATAATACATAATTAGATGCAATTGACACACAGAACCCATCTCTCTAATTATCATAACTTAAACAAAAGAAATGTATTATTCTTGCTTTTGATATCATACAAAAATGAATCAACTATGGGTCATCAAAAATCACATTTAATCCTCTATGTAACTCCCAAAATATCCAACCATGCAAACTAAATTAATTCAGAAACTAGCAATGATATGTTCAAACTTGTCAAGGACAATAAATCACCTGAGTCGAGATCTACCCCAAGGCTGCTCAGAAGCCCTCCTGTATCTGTTTAATATCTCAGTTTCTGAGTACTGAACGCCATATTTCTCACCAATCTGTCTATAGATCTGCAACATAAAGGCATTAAGAAAGAGAAAGCAATGAGATATATTTAATGCATATATATATGTATATAGAGAAAGTAAGTTACATTGACAAATATATGAATTCTGAATGTACAGAGGTTAATTTCAACTTTATCCTCTAAACTATTGTCATATTTTCTAGAGCAAGTTCCGACGGTAGTCCCTAGGGATGTTCAAATTAACTAGTGAACCGAAGAACCGAACCAAACCGACCTCTTTGGGTTGGGTTGGGTTGGGTTTTGAGTGCGTTAGTTTGGTTCTGGATCTTCAAATTATCAAACCGATAGGATTGTGTTGGTTCTTGGTTTAGGCCTTGCCTAAACCGAACCAATCCAACAACCGAACCTATTTATATATATACATTTTTTTGTCGAATTTTTTTTATATTAATTGGTCTATTACAATAGACTTGATTGCACCTATTAATTTTCCTCATACAAGAATTTTTAAGTGAACAAAGGAAGAACTAGAAGTTTGAGTCAATTTCGTAATCTATTTGATTTGTATTGGTTGTATTAATGGATTTTATTGATATTGCTTATGTTTAAGTTTGGGTTGCATTTAATTTGTATTGATTTGCATTAAATATTTTTTTTTCATTTGTATTATGTTTAAATAGACTTGTTTATTTTAATTATTTATTATTGATTGATTCACTTATTTTTAATATAGTGGAACCGTGGTTTTAACCCAAACCAACCCGAACTAATATCGGTTGGGTTGGGTAGGGTGGGGTTGGTTCTAGTGCATGATTGGTTTTGTTCTGGATCCAAAATTTTGGAACCGATCATGATTGGGTTGGTTCTAAATTTAGTGCCAAACTGAACCAAACCGACCCATGAACACCTCCTTATATTTGGGTCCTATCATTTTGGTCCCTGTTTTAGTTGGCATTATTTTGACCCTGAAATTTATGATTTTGTCTCAATTTAGTATAATTGATTACAACTATTCATTTTTTTTTTTTATGAAAAATATGTACATAAGTGAATCCAAAATTTTGGAACCAATTGGTTCTAAATTTAGTGCCAAACTGAACCAAACCGACCCATGAACACCTCCTTATATTTGGGTCCTATCATTTTGGTCCCTGTTTTAGTTGGCATTATTTTGACCCTGAAATTTATGATTTTGTTTCAATTTAGTATAATTGATTACAACTATTCATTTTTTTTTTATGAAAAATATGTACATAAGTGACATGTGTCATAGTTTTAAGGGTAAAATTATAAATTTATTCAACTCGGTGGTCCTCAAAGTTGTCAATTTGAATCAATTTAGTCCTAACTCTAACGTCTGTCTACATTAATAATGAGGAATAAAAGTAAAATACAGTTTTAGTCTCTAAAATATGTGTTGTGTTCCTTGTCATTTTAGTCCCTTCAATTTCAATTTTGTCATTTTTGTCCTCGAAATTGTCAATTTGAGTCAATTTGATCATATCATTTAACGTCCGTCTATATTGATAACGAGAAAAGTATTGTATCCTTGTTTTTAGAGTAAATTACATGAAGGCCCCTCTTTGTTTTTATTTTTTATTTTGAAATATCAGTGTCACTCCCTTTGATCCTTAAAATTACACTGACATCCCTTGTTAGCTACCTTCGTCAAATGAAATGGTTAAATGACTATAACACCTTTCTAGATTAATCAAATTTCATCTATCAGCCGCTACTCTCAACTTTAATTAGGGTTAGTTTGAGAATTGATTATTTTAGTTTTTTTGGCTAAAATGTGAGGTAAAAAAATTGAAATGTTTGGAATAACATTTACTTTTTTACAAAAAAAAAAAAATAAACAAAAAAAACAAAAAACATTGTGTAAAAGGTAGAGAACGAGAATGAATTTTTGACTTTTTTTCATAACTTTTTAATTATATTAGCCCATCCCAAATGATCTCTTAATCTATTTCTTATGATGGTCATGATTTGGAGTTTGAGTTACTAACAAAAAGAAGAAAGAAATGTGAAAGATGTTGTGTACGGCAAGGTAAACAGGACCAAACAGACTGAAATTGACAATTTTGATGATCAAAGTAATAAAATCGAAACTTAAATAAAACTGTTTTTATTCATATGGTTCTCGTTATCAATGTAAACGGATGTTAAAATTAAGGGTAAATTACAAACACACATGAAGTTTACTTAAATTACAAATTACCCCTGTGGTTTTAGAAATTACATTATGCCCCTAAGGTTTCTAATTTCATAAAAAATATCTCATTTTATTAATAAATCATTAAGTTAATTAATAATTTATAATAACATTAAAAGTTTATTTTAATTAATAATTCAAATAATTTTATTATTGTATAGGTGAACAGGTAGAAATTTCACTTTTTCAATTAATTGTGTTAAATGAAAAATTCTAACACGGAGGTATTTGTAATTTCTCAAACCACATTGAGCAATTCGTATTTTAAGCAAATTTTAGGAGTATATTTACAATTTACCCTAAAATTAAACTAAATTGACTCAAATTGATATTTAGAGAATAAAAGTAATAAAATTAAATTTTAAGAGACTAAACTGACAAACATCACATAATTTGGGACTAAAAATGTCTTTTCAACATTACACCTTGAACACTCACCTTCTTCTCTATATTTCATTTCAAAATAGTGAATTTAAAATTTGTTTTTAGTTTAGTTGTTTAAATTTTGAGATGACCATTTTTCACCTGAAATCAAATTAGATTTTAACCGTAATTAATTTGGACACTTTCTTTTTTATAATTAGCTGAAATTATAAACTTTAAGAGCTAAATAAATCAAATTAATAGTTTAAGAATGAAATTAAACAAAACAAAACAAATTTTATGATAGTTTAGGAGATTAAAAAACAAAATAAAAATTAACCCAACATAGAGAAATATAAAGAGAAATGAAATGGGTACATAATTCTTGAGAGAGGGGGGGATGCATGCCTGGGCCATGGGCTGAGAGGGGAGAGCAAGAGTGCCAACAGCATCAACCAAGAGAGCCTTGTGAGTGATGCCACCATACAGAGCCTTCCTATACTCCTCGTAATCCTTCAAACTCACCATGTCCGACTCCAGAGGAGCTACCGAGGACGATAATGACCGACCCGAACCTCCAAATGGAGCGACCCGAAACTTTCTCGCAGCGCCATTAGAGTACGAAGCAGAAGCCAAACTGGGCGTTTTGTGGGTTGCTGTTAAGATGCTCAGAAGATTACTGATCTTGGACTTTGTTGTCGCCATTAGAGTCATCTCTGTGCTTCATTTGATGTTTTTGTATATCCAAGATTTCAATACTACTGCCAACCTCTTCTCTCTCTATTATATGTATTCTGGTATTTTTGGATAGGGAAGTGAGAGTCGCTGCGAAATGATAGAAGACCCGAAAAAGTGGCGAGTTGCGATTTGAATTATTTACTAGCCTACCCACCCTTGTGCGCCTCATCTTCTAAACGCGTTTCGAGAAAAGAAAAGATATTTTTTACTTGTTTTATAAATTTACACTATTTTAAAATTTTATGAGAGAAAAAGAAAAGGAATAATTATTTAAATTATAAGAGAAAAAAAAAAGAAATAATTGTGATTTTTTTTCTTTTTGTTTGGATAAGTAAAAAGTAAAATAAAACAAATAATAATGATTTCTCTCCTTGATTGGTTAGATTTTATAAGAGAAAAGAAAAAAAAATATATTTTATGTTATATTATCAAAATAACCTTTTTTATATTTTCAATCATTTTATTTTTTTTATTTTTACAGGGACAAAATTGACATTATGAAAATATTGGTTTCTTTTCTCTTCCAATCTCTCTACTTTTGAAAAGATTGAAAATTAGGGTTATAAGAGAAATAAGTTTTTCTCCATTTCTCTTCATTTCTTCTCATTTTTCTCTACTTAAATTATCCAAACAAGTAAAAAAAATACATATCCCTCAATTACTTTTCTTTTCTCTCCAAATCACTTAAATTATATGTCAAGAATTGATATATCAATCAATTATTTTTTAATATATCATTAGATCTAGAATCGTGAATTACAAAAAAAAATCCGAATTTGAGTTATAACAAAATCAATCTTGAATTTTTATTTTTGTCAATTTAAACTCAATTTTTTTAAAAAAAATTTATCTAAATTTTTTATTTATTTTTGTTAAGTAAAATAACAGAAAAAGAGTTTTTGAGTTATTAAACTCAATGTAAGTATATATAAAATATCTAAAATACTCTTTTTCATTAAGTTTAATTACAAAAAATATTTTTTTCTGTTGATTTTACTAATGAAAATAGATAAATAATTTAAATTGATAATAAATCAAAATATTTTTAGACTCATGAAATCTAGTCGAACGAGCAATTGATTGTTCAAATTTCATTTGAAAACTTAAATGAACTCTACAATATGTTTAAGTTTCAATTAAGGAATTGAACTTGAATGAGTTTTTAATGAGCCGAACGTGAGTCAAAGTTGAATTGTTTAGTTCATTTATCATCCTTGTTATTTACTACTTAAGAGATAAAAATAAGTAAAACAAATTTAAAAAATCAAATTATTTGAAAATTAAAAGAAGAGATTTGTTTAGTTTTTGCCTTAAGAAAAACTACTCAAAAGTCACTATATGTGCTTTCATAAATTAAAAGTCTACTTGGTTGAATGTAAAATAATTTACTTGGTAAAATATTTTTAATTTAAAATCTTTTACAAGTAGTGAAATAATTATTATCTATTTGATAGACACATTCAAAGACGATATAGGGTAAAACAACAATTAAAACATTAAAAAGTGAAAGAGGTCTAAGTTTTGTCAATAGCGGGACAAACGGACTCAAAAATTGCACTTATGCTTTTATCTTCCTCACATAGTATTTCATCATGGATCCAACCCATTTGTTTGATTGCTCATCTATCCTTAAAAGAGATTTAAAATCTCATTTTTACATATGTATCGTGAGACGAACAAATGTTGACTAAGGCCTAGTTTGGGAAGACTAAATAAGTGTACTTTTTGACTTTTTATGAAATATGGGTTGGGTTTGGGTTGGGTTTGAAGTGATGTGTTAGAGAGGTGATGTGACTTAAATAAGATGATGTGACTTAAATAGGATAGTGACTTTTTGACTTTTTGTCTTTTTTCAATCATGCCAAACTTGGCCTAAGGCCAAGTTCGGCTACAAAGAAAAAAGTGCACTTATTTCATCTTTTTATCTTTTTTAAGTCACATCAATCAACATCTCCTCTCTACTTTTTCTACACATAATACAAAAAAAATCAAAAAGTACACTTATTTAGGGTTGGTTTGGGGTGTTCTAAAAAAGTGCACTTTTTGTCTTTTTACGAAAAGATGTGCAGAAAAGTAGAGAGGTGGTGTGATGGAAAAAAGATAAAAAGATAAAAAGATGGATTATATAGTCTATGCCAAACAACCCCTTAGTCTTTCCAAACTAGGCCTAACTATGCTCTCTTAAATGAACATAGTTCCCTCATAATATATGCCAATCCACCTTGTCTTTAGGGACTTTTGTATGCAATGACAATAATGGGATGGCTACTCCATGTTATGTAGCCAACTAGTTTTATTATAATATAAAGTTTGTTAAATTATACGAATTTTATCTATTTTATATGGATTCTATTTGATAAATATTTTTTTTTATATTTTTTATTGTAAATTAAGATAATCCACAAACTCAATATTAATTTTGCGTTTCACATTTTTATTCTTAATTCTTTCAAGGATTTTTTTATCATACAAAATTATTATATGATAATTACTCTTTTATAATACGATAGAATTAAAAGTATCAAAATACACAAATATTTTAACTAAAATTAATATATATATATATATATATATATATATATATTCAACTAATAATTTTATAGAATGATAGTACCAATATTATCAAAATAATAATTAAAATTATACTTTAATTTTAATTCTTTTATAACACACATTATAACATCAAATATTTTTTTAAAAAAAATAATACGTCCATTACACAGCTTAACAGCTAGTTTTATTATAATATAAAGTTTGCCTCTTTAATTAAAAAAAATAAAAATGAAAAGAGGCCTAAGTAATTCATATTACAGGTTAAATTTCATAATAATTTTTTACAATAAAAATCTGTCACTTTTTTGGAACTGATGTGGCAGATGGAGAAGGTTGTTATAATCCAAGTCAACAAATTCTTCCATATAAGGCCCCATATCACAAATCTGGGCCCAATTGCAAGCTCATCCACATATGTGGGGCCCAAACCTTATTTCCTGAATGAGTCATCACCCAAGCCATCAACTACCCGTCTATCTGTCTCTCTTTTTTGTTTTTTCATCATTATTTTTTAGGTAAAGTGTCATTGACTCAGATTAAATTCTTATAGCGGAGCAAGTTTTCTGAAATAGAAATTTTAAACCTTGCAGTCTATGGTTCTAAGAATTTTTGCTGATGAAAAGAGCCAAATCTAAAATTATGGAAGAAGTAAATCTCAAATTCCAACCTTATTCACCAAGCCAAACTTTTGAAATTATTTGTATCACACTTTGAGGTGTTTGGTCTAGCTTTTTTAGACCAACTTATAGTTTTTAACTTTGAAAAAATAATTTTGGACTGTTTGTTTCAGCTTTGAAAAAGCTGTTTCTGCTTCTAAGAGTTTTTTTGAGAGAAAAATAAGCTGAGAATCGAAAGCTGCTCCAGGCAGCTTCTGCAATTGAGATTATGCGGAGGGGTGTGCAATTACTGAGATGCCCTTCACAATTTCCAGTTATTACAAGTGTGCCATGTATATAAACCAAAAACACTCATTCTCTCTCTCTCTCTCTCCCCGGTGTTCTCCGATCGCTCACAGTGAGTGATCTGAACTAGAGCTTAAACCTGAACCAAAGCTTAAACATTAACCATTGCGATCTCTCTCTTCGTGATCGCTCAAAGTGACAATCGTGATCTCTCTCTCTTTTACGATCTCTTTTTGCAATCGATCTGAAACCTTAGCACCGCCAGTGACGATCTCAACTCGTAGCCTGTGCAATTGAGATTATGCGGAGGGGTGTGCAATTACTGAGATGCCCTTCACAATTTCCAGTTATTACAAGTGTGCCATGTATATAAACCAAAAACACTCATTCTCTCTCTCTCTCTCTCCCCGGTGTTCTCCGATCGCTCACAGTGAGTGATCTGAACTAGAGCTTAAACCTGAACCAGAGCTTAAACCTTAACCATCGCGATCTCTCTCTTCGTGATCGCTCAAAGTGACGATCGTGATCTCTCTCTCTTTTACGATCTCTTTTTGCAATCGATCTGAAACCTTAGCACTGCCAGTGACGATCTCAACTCGTAGCCTGACGGTGACGATTGCGATCTCTTCTCTCTTTCTCTCTCTCTCTCTCTCTTCTGCGATCTCATACTAATTGCGATTGCGGCTAGGGTTTGACAGTCAATGGCTGCCGACAGTGGGATGAGGAGGAAGAGAAAAAGGGGGCTACTGGCAGTGGGAATAGAAGGAGGAGAAGGAGAGAGCTACCGGCGGTGGGATTAGGGTTTGTAATTAAAAAAAATTAATAAATTAAAAAATGAATGTAAGGGCAAACTTCCATTAATGAATATTAAGTGCATTATTAATTGGTATTTGTGTAATGAAAAACAAATTATTAATGAATAATTAGTATTTTATTAATTGGTTTTTAATGAATAATTTTTATAATAAATTATTTAATTATTTAATTTTTATATAAGGGCAAACTTCTTTTAACAATTTTTATATTCTTAATTGGTATTGTGTAATCAAAAAATAATAATAAAAAAAATACAATTTACTTCCACTAATGAAAACAAATTAAACAAAATTAACAAAGAAACGAGAGAGAGTGAGAGAGAGAGAGAGAGAGAGAGAAGAAAATAAGGAGAAAAAGAAAAGAGAATAAAATAAAATGAAAAAAAATGTATTATAAATGAAATCACAAATTTTATATCTTATAAGGGCAAAAAAAAATATTACACAGCAAAAAGCTATTTTATAGCTTATTCAAGCAAACATTACTTTGCTGATTAAATCTATAATCTCACAACTATACTAAATAGGTTAACAACTTATGTTTAAAACTATAATTTATAATTTGTTAAGTTATAATCTATAATCACTTTCCCACAATTATACTAAACGAGGCATTTGTTCCTTCCCCTTGTGGCCAATCCTTAAACCTATGGAGACTTCTCCCTATGATTCAGGTTGTACAAGCATATACATATTGAGGGATGATTCGGGCATCAGATAGAAAGTGTTTGATAATCAAATTCAACATTTAAATTGAATGTATTAAATAATAATTTATTAAATTAAGTACCTTTTAAAATGTAAATTAAATTTTAGAAAAAATTTTAAGTCATATGAAATTTATTTAATTATGATTAAATTTATAAATACTAAACATAAGTATCAATATACACTATTACAAAATCACCACTATCATCACCACCACCATTATACCATCGTCACCACTACCACCATTATACCATCGTCACCACTGCCACTGCCACTGCCACTGCCACTACTAGTACTACCATCACCACCTTAATCACCATTATTATTGTTGGTATTGTTTTATTATCACTATAATTATTACTACTACCACCACCACCACCACCACCATGCTACCACTACCACTACTACCACCACCATGCCACGGCCTCCACTACCACAACCTTTATTAGCATTTTTATTTTGCCATAAGCACCACCATTATTTTACAATCACTACCATCGCTACTACTAGCACTACTACCATGTTGTTGCCACCGCCTTTGCCCGCCATCTCCACCGCTACCATTGCCGCTACCTCTACCTCTACCGCTACCATCATCATAACATCACCATCACCACTACCACAACCATCACAATATAAAAATTGAAATATACAATTTGAAAATAATACATTTCAAATTTGATCTTATATATATTTAAAAACTTATTTTAGTTCAGTACTTCAATTTTTATCAAATAATTTTTTAATTTAAAAAATTTCAATACTAATTTTTAATTTTAAGTTTTAACTTTATTAATCATCACCTTATTTAGTGGCTTATTGATTTTTTTTATTATAAAATTACGTAAAAAAAATAAAGAAATGATTTAATAACTTATTGTTAGACTTATTTATTTTGATGATTTATTTAATTATGTTTTAATTTATTTGAAAAAGAAAAATAGAATCAAAATTTATTTTGTCCCATTATTTCTCACTTAAACTTTTATCCTAAATGTTGTTTGAATATATTTAATATTTGCTTAAATCAGGAGTTCATTTCAACCCAAAAATAATGCCCAAACCAGAGGTTCAAACAACCCAGCACAGCAGCAGGCCAAAAGATTCAAGTGGAAGATATTCAAATTAGTAATGATCTTGTCTCCCACAAGTTAAAAGTAGTAATGATGGAGTGGAAGATATTCAAATGAATTCAAATAAATACAACGGCTATTTTTTGAAAGAGTTGTTCCAAGATCCAAGCCTTGTCTCCTACAAGTTAAAAGGAGTAATGATGGAGTGGAAGATATTTAAATGAATACAACGGCTATAAGTTTCATTATATATACCAAAGCCTCTGTTATGAACAATTTACAAAAACCTTATACAAGTTATAGAACCCAGAAAACATTCCTTGATAAAAAAAATCATCCTCATTTTTTCTCGAAAAATTCTCTGAGAAGTGTTCTTCAATTTTTGTTTACATCCTCTTTTAGAAATTATACACTGAGACATATAGCTTTAAGCCCATCTTTCCTGTGTGAGGTTTATAGAAAAATCAAAGCTTCATTTTTATATCTATCTTTGATCGATAATTCTTGTAACTTTTTGTGAAAGTAAAAACACATTCTTTTCAACATTGTAAGAGTGTAGTACATTCCGTGTTCTTGACTTAGAAAGTCTGTGTAAAATCTATGGAGGATTGCTGCATCTGTGAAAAGGTTGCTAGCACCCTGTGAAGCTAGAGTATAGTAAAAAATCTCAAGTGAAGCATGAGGAGTGGACGTAAGTCGAGTTGAAACCGAACCACTATAAATTTGTTTGCCTTTTTCTCCTTTATCTCCTTATTTTATTTAAATTGACATAGCTATATTTCACATTTTCACTGTACTAAAATCATCAACTGACCTAGTTGTTAGAACACTTGTTTTAATTATTTTTATTTCATTACCTATATTTATCTATTGTGCTAGTCATAATTTTTATTAGGGTATTATTACTTTTATTTGTAAAAACCTAATTCACCCTCCCTCTTAGGTTATCTTTTGGATAACAATTGGTATCAAAGCCTAGACTCTTGTTTTAGATTTAACCATCTGGGAGTTTCGATCTATGGCAACCTTAGTTGAAGGACAAGCCAAAAATAGGCCACCATTGTTTGACGGAAACAACTATAGTCATTGGAAGGATAAGATAACCCTATACCTACAAGCCATTGATTATGCCATGTGGATTATTGTCACCAAAGGTCCAAAAATTCTTACCAAATTAGTAAACAATATTAGTGTACCTAAAACTGAAAATGAATGTGATGAGGGGGATCATAAATTATTGCAAGCCAATGCTAAAGCCAAACTCACCCTTGTTTGTGGATTAGACTCTAAGGAGTATAATAGAATTTCAAGTTGTGATTCGACAAAAGAAATTTGGGACAAACTTGAGGTAACGTATGAAGGTACAAACCAAGTGAAGGAATCTCGTATTGATATGTTTGTTCATAGTTACGAATTGTTTAAAATGAACTCTGATGAATCTATTTCAAGCATGTTTACTAGATTTACTGAAATTGTAAACTCTTTGAAATCTCTTGGAAACATTTATACTAACAGTGAGTTGGTGAGAAAAATTCTTAGGTGTTTACCAAAGAATTGGGAAGCAAAGGTCACTGCCATTATAGAAGCCAAAAATCTCTCCACACTTGGATTGGATGAGCTTATGGGTTCCCTTATGACTCATGAGATCACCATGAAAGAACATGAGGATGCTGAAAACAAAAAGAAAAGTGAAATTGCATTTAAAACCTCATCAAATAAAAAAGAACATGAAAACTCTAGTGCGGATGAAAGCTATGCCATGTTTAGTAGAAATCTCAAAAAGCACTTCAAGAAAAATAATTATGAAGGAAGAAGACCTTTCAAGAAAGAGTACAACAAAGATAACAAGAAAGAACCTATTATTTGCTATGAGTGCAAAAATCCTGGACATATGAAGATGGATTGTCCAAAATTGAAAAATCATGGAAAAGACTACAAAAGAAACAAGAAGGCCATGGTAGCAACTTGGAGAGAAAGTAAAGATGAAAGCCCAAGTGATGAAATTGAAATGAAGTAGCTAATTTGTGTCTCATGGCTCTTGAAGATGAAGACTCTACTCAAGATGAGATAACTACTCTTTATAAAGAACTTGAAAGTGCATTCCATGAACTACAAGATGAATTTAGAAAAGTTTGTGCCAAAAATAATGTGTTGAAGAAATATGTTGCATCTTTATCTATTAATGTAGAAGAATTAAAGAAAGAAAAAATTGTTTTGAAAAATGATTTTGACACCGTCTCTAATGAGAAAACTGCTTTACAAAACAATGTTGATGATTTAACAAAAACACTTGAAAATTTTGTAAAAGGAAGAGATAATCTTAACATGCTCTTTGGAAATCAAAGATGTGCTTTCGATAAGGCAGGCATTGGATATGACCCTATAAAAAAACAAAAAGAATCTCAATACAATTTTTGAAAAGGCACCTCTCATGACTCACCCTCATATTACTTATCATTATTGTAGAAAGAAAGGCCATTATATATCTTTCTGTCCATTCAAAAATAATATAAACACGAGAATTAAAAAAATTTGGATTGTTAAGGGATCTAACAAAACTAACCAAGAATGACCTAAGAAACTATGGGTGCCAAAAACCAACACTTGATTGTCATCTTGTAGGTTTGCTTAGTGGATGTTCCAAACATATGGCCGGAGATAAATCCTTCTTTACTACACTGTCATCCAAAGATGGAGGCTTTGTTACTTTTGGAGACAACAAGAAAGGAAAAGTCATCGGTATTGGTAGCATCTGTATTTCTCCTAACCCTTCTATTAAAAATGTTTTACTTGTTGATGGACTTAAGTATAATCTACTTAGTATTAGTTAAGTATGTGATAAAGGTAATTGAGTTATTTTTGATAAATCATATAGCGATCCCGGGTTTACCCTTGTTGTATAGTGATCTGGACATGTGTCCGTGGATGTTGGTAGTTGATTATGATCTTGTTCTTTACTTTGTATTTTGAGTTATAGGATGTGTTGGGCAGATTCGTTACAGGTTGGTTGAGTTTAGAAACCAAAACTAGTTGCCCAGATTTTGGCCTGTCCGCTCGAGCGGGGGTTTGGGCGCTCGAGCGGGGAATACACCCATCCAGTATTTCCTGTGCAGTGTTGGACGCTCGAGCGTGGGATTGGATTATGCCCGCTGTCGAGCGGGTTTGTGTGAGTTACGCTCGAGCGGGAAGTTGTAAGCTCGAGCGGAGACCTGGCTCTGTCAAGTGCTGGGAGGTGCATCCGGCGCTCGAGCGGGAGTTTGGCCGCTCGAGCGGAGGTCTGTGAGTGACGCTCGAGCGGAGTGTTTTACGCTCGAGCGGAGCGACTTGGTTTTAAGTCCGAATTGTGACTTTTCAAATCACTTTTTCACTTCTCTTCTCTCTCCTACTTTTCCAAAATCACCATTGTTGAGCCTCTCACTCTAGAACTCTACCTTCTCTCTAGGTTTTTGATCTAGTAGAGTGATTTGCTCATCTTTGGCCTTACAAAAAGTTGGTTGATCATCGAGGGTCTACTTTTAATGCTGAAATTCGGGTTTGGAGCACGTTGGGTTTTTGTCATCTTCTCCTTTGGGCTCCGAATTGAGGTAGGGATATCCTACTCCCTCTATGGATCTTGTCTTTAACTTTTAGTATTTTGAGATGTTGGTGGTTGGTTGGGTATTTTGTGAAAGTTGGGGCTTTTGTATTATTTTTACAAAGTTGGGGTGTTATTCGTAATAACCAGATTGCATGTTTGGCATAGAGAAATGGAATAAATGTGAATCATTGATGAAAGTGGGACTCTAAGGGTTGATAGATGATTAAATTATGGGTAATGACTAAATTACATTGGTTTGATTATATGGGATAATTAATTGTGAGAAATGAGGAAATGAAATGTTGATTGAATATCCATTGTGCATATTATTTTTTGTTTAGAATAATGGCTTTGGCTATATGGTGGAGGATAGTCCGTGATGTTGTAGACAATGCATGAATGATACGCACACTTTATAACCATATATTAATAGGTTATGTGCACCGTCATACATGGCTTATATATTGGTCAGGCAGTGAGAGGTTAATGCATCTGTTGACATCAGACGGATATGGTTGGAGCGGCTGGTCACTGCTATAATTGGTGCGCGGAACATAAGGGTCATCATGCCAGAGGCTGAGGCTACGCCGAAGTACAAAGAGTTGATTGTGAATGTATCGGGGAGCATGCGTCATGCGGTCTGCTGTGTGTTCTAGGTGGCTCTCTTACGGTGCTCTTACTTTTCTCGCCTATGCTTCTCTGGAGTTCATCCCTAAAATTTTCCAACACTATCGCGGTTTAGAGTACATCCCCTATCTTCCCTAAACCGCGAGTAACATCCCATTACTCCTCTACACAATAACGTATACAAACCATTGTTCTATATACAATCACATCTAATACATATAATTAAGTGATTCTATACAACCGTCTAAATCCCATGACACATACGAACATTAGAGAATCCAGCTTTCGGCCATAAATGTTTGGAGGCTAGGGATCCGATCTGATCCGAAGATCTGAGCTGGATGGGGTTTGTTCTTGCTTGGGGTGGGGCGGGTTTGGTGGTTGGGGCTTGTCTTTCCTTGGGTGTGTATGACTACCTGATGCTGTTTGGCATAGAGGAAATGAATAAATTGTTGAATCATTGATGAAAGGAACTAGTGAAATTGTAATTATGGAGTAAGACCTTAATACAGTTGTTGATTAATTGGATAATTAATTGTGAGAAATGAGAAATGAATGTGATTGAATATCCATTGTGCATGGTTTTTTTGTTTAGAATAACTGCTTGGTATCGGTGGAAGATAGTACCGTGATTTTGTATGACATGCATGCATGATGGTAGGCAACGAAGCTAGAACGGCCTCTACATTCTATATGGCGAGGTAAGAGTTTGAGCAGTGTGCCGAGGCCCGTGACGCAGTAGAATGGGTTTCATGTGCGGTGTTAAATACATTATTAAGTATGAGTGATTGTATTTTCATAGAACCAATTGTGTTTTGTGATACGTTGATGTGTAGAGGAGAGATTGGGGATAAGTACTCCTCGTTTAGAGGAAGATAGGGATGTAACCTTAAACCGGATAGTGTGGAAGAGATATGGATGAACTCCCGTAGATCAGCTCATATCGCTGTCTAGAGAAGTGAAAGATAGAGCTATATGCTTTATCTTTGGTGAAGTGTTGATATAATTGCTTATATGCTTATCTGTAGATATGTGTTATACATATCTGTGTAGAATGTGATATAGCTTATATGCTTATCTGTGATATTGTTGTATACATATCTTTTAGAATGGAATACGAATTCTTATGAGAATGTGGATACTGTGTTAGTACATATCTGTTGAGAATGTGGGTACGTCTATATGCTAGACCGTTGAAAAAGGAAAATGAAAGGTCACTTGACCGATAAGGTTCGTATAGCATAAGTATTGTATTATGTGAACGTATCAGTGTTGGCGATCTATCAATGCTAAACTTTTCATGTTCACGTGTTTAGTGTATCTACTGACTGTGGCTCACCCTATACTGTGGAAATCATTTTCAGGTCAGTGCATCCACCTCCAAGACGTAGCTTAGGAGCTAGAGGCAGGCGGACTTTTGTGTTTTGTTTGATGTATTACATGTTAATCCAAGCCAGGGCTTAACGTGTAATGATTAGCACTTCCTGTTGTAACCAAGTGTTATTGCGAAAAGCTAACAGCCATAGGGCATTTGGCTTTTGCTTGTTAAATGTAATACTTAAGTAATGAAACCTCTGAGAATGGAAGAATGTGGTATTCAATATGTTAGATGAATCCTTAATGATGGTTGAATGTTATTATTGTTGAGGGTTACAACTTGTATCAGAGCGACCGGGAAATACTTTGGTACGGGAAGTGGTTAGAATCAACAATGGGTTGTCTCGCTTGATAGACTTGATGTAGTGCACATCTATGTGTTTAAATTGATAACATCTTAGTGTTATTTGTAGGATTTAGTTTCTAGGGATGTTATGGATCCTGTGGTTTCTCGCAGTCTTGTTGAAAAGCATTGATCAATGCTGTTTCTAACTACGAACTCACTAGTAACCCTCGGAGGCTATCTTATCGAAATAAAGTTCGTATGTGCTTATTGTTATGCTTACTGGATGAATATCATGTCCATCGAATTAGACGCGGTGTTAGTTTCGCACCATTTTGAATGTGCTAATTGTCTGTTCCGCGCTCTTTATTAGGAATGGTCAGGCGAGGAGAGTGCTAGCTGGTAGCCGCGAGCAGAGGTCTAGTACCGGAGGGGTTCCGGTAGTGCAGAGGGAGTTGGCCAGGCGAATTGGCGACCACAGTCAGAGGTCTATGGTTGCCTGAGCCAGAAGAATGCAAGTATTGGCTTGATTCTTAGTTGCGGATAATTCAGTGCAGACTGAGGCAGGGCCTTCGTTCGTTTCCAAAGAGGCGAGTGTTTTCCCGCGGAGAATCCGATAGTTATCGGGATGTCCGATTGAGCCCACTGAAGGCTGATGAGTGCTAGAATGCACGTAAGTACTCCGAATCTGATGCGTGAGGACGAGCATGAAATGACCTTGGCATCTCTTCCACTGAAGGGATCGGGTCCATGTGTGAGATCGAGAAGCTCGTGTTGGTGTGATCCTTGGAGGCATTGTGAATGCTTTTCAAGAGAGGTTTTTTTGATCTGCAGAAGCTAGGAGACAGCTGAGGGATAGTTTAGGGCCGACTCTAAAACATGCAGGCTTGTCAGTTGGCCGAGTTTGAGGCTACTTTTACCAGCTGTCCAATTTGCACCTAACTGGTGGCGTCTGAGCGACGCCGCTGCTTGTAGTTTTGACGCGAAGGCGCTCAGTTGAGTGCTGGGCTCTATGAGTTAGACTTGATTGGGTCTGTAGAATATGCATCTGCTAGACTTGCAAGCTGCTCATTATGGAGATTATGATGCCACGAAGAGGAGGCTAGAACAGAGGGTCCAAAGGAGGGCCAAAGTGCCAGCAGGGATGCCAGGAAGCAGAGTCGTTAACCCTCAGCGAGTTACGTCAAGGAGCAGTTTCTAGATCGACTTTCTCAGTGCCCTGATGCAGCTTCGAGGAGGCATCAGGGGAGTTGCCTTTACAGTTTCCATGAGCTTGGGTCACAAGTTATCTGTTCTGCCCGCAGAAGTGAGGCGTCAGAGATCTGCTTCCTTCTTTCAGCTTAGAGCAATCGCAAGAGTCAGGTTTGGGCAGGGCAGCCTGTCGTGTGATTATTCATGGGGCGCCTGGGCACCTGAAAGATGTTTTGCCCGCAGTCGAGTGCCACTCTGGTTGAGCGTCTGGTTTAGGCAGACGCAGTGGTTTTCAGCAGCAGCTCAGTCGGGCAGGCCTCGAGGGCTCAACGGAGAGCTTCGTATCATCTCAGTTTGTGCACATCCGTCTTTGCTCGAGTAGGTGAGCAGGTAGACCCAGGGGGCTACGGGGCGGGCGTGATGCTTTTACGGCCAGGGATTTAGTACTCGCTCCATCGTTGAGGTAGATTTTCGACTTTCTTCTTGTTTTTTCAATCTCCAGTTGCTAATCGTGATAATAACACGGTGCATTCTTATCTACTGTTTATCTCGCATTGCATCTGATCTTTTGGAATTGGAGTTAGCACATGTTAGCATCTCCCTATTTGGTGTGTATCGCCTTGGCGTTGAGTTGATTCCTAAAACAAGGTGTTAGAGTATGATATGTAGAGTTCGCCGACTATAGGCTTCCTTTTCATTTGTTGTCATGCCCATGAAGGGTTTTATGTTATTTTGGTATGGACTGGCTTCATCATAACCTGGCTTATACATTGCTACCGCCAGAGGGTACGTTATGTACCTTGAGCGGAGATCGTCCCATTTCTGGGAGACCCGGGTTTGGTTTTTGGGCCACCTGGTATGTTCGCGAGGCGAATGTGAGCTTAGTTGGTCACTGCTACTTTTGAGATATTAGGAGTGTTGGCATGAGACCCAACTGTTCGCAAGGGGTTTGTGAGTACTCCATTCTTTCCCCTGAATATCTGTTGTTTGCCACTCACCGAGAGATAGATGTCTCTATATCTAAGTGCCCGGCATCGGCGCCGATTTCTAGCACCTTATCCGTTTTTGCCAGCAGAATTGTTGAGTTGAAAGTTCAGCTCCAAGGAATTAGCTAGATAAGGGCTTTGTTCGCCCTATGTGGTTCGCCGTGGGAGCAACCGGCCCTATTGTTTAAAAAGAAAGATGTGTCTTGAGATGGTATTGACTACCGGAATGTTGATGGGCTACGTAAGATATAACTGGTAAATAATCCCTTGGCCCGTAAGTATTGGCCTGTTTGACCCAGTTCTGAAGGGTTCCCGTTGTTTCTTCTTCAAGATAGACTTGAGATCGGTTACCACCAGTTTAGGTCAGGAGAGGAGGATATTCCTAAGACGCAATTCCGTACCCGCGGTATGGCCATTAATGAGTTTTGTTGATGCCGTTGGGTAGTCCAAATTCGGTCGTTACCAATGACGCATGCTTTATGCGATCTGATGACTGATCTTTCCGGGATTTTTGGTATGTGTAGTATTTTGTGGACGACATTCTTATCTTTCGCCTTCTGAGGAGGGAGCACAGGAACACTTGAGAATGGCGTTGGAGTTGCCTTAGAAGCGCGCTATAAATATAGGGACGGCGGTTGTACTGGATTCAGTTGGGAGTGGCAGTTAATCTGGCTGAGGGAAATGT
>NW_021024940.1:195233-219893 GCF_004153795.1 Camellia sinensis | reverse complement strand
CTCTTGGCAAAACTTATACTAAAAGTGAGTTGGTAAGAAAAATTCTTAAGTGTTTACCAAAGAATTGGGAAGCAAAGGTCACTGCCATTATAGAAGCCAAAAATCTCTCCACACTTGGATTGGATGAGCTTATGGGTTCCCTTATGACTCATGAGATCACCATGAAAGAACATGAGGATGCTGAAAACAAAAAGAAAAGTGAAATTGTATTTAAAACCTCATCAAATAAAAAAGAACATGAAAACTCTAGTGAGGATGAAAGCTATGCCATGTTTAGTAGAAATCTCAAAAAGCACTTCAAGAAAAATAATTATGAAGGAAGAAGTACTTTCAAGAAAGAGTACAACAAAGATAACAAAAAAGAACCTATTATTTGCTATGAGTGCAAAAATCCTGGACATATGAAGATGGATTGTCCAAAATTGAAAAATCATGGAAAAGACTACAAAAGAAACAAGAAGGCCATAGTAGCAACTTGGAGAGAAAGTGAAGATGAAAGCCCAAGTGATGAAATTGAAATGAAGTAGCTAATTTGTGTCTCATGGCTCTTGAAGATGAAGACTTTACTCAAGATGAGATAACTACTCTTTATAAAGAACTTGAAAGTGCATTCCATGAACTACAAGATGAATTTAGAAAAGTTTGTACCAAAAATAATGTGTTGAAGAAATCTGTTGCATCTTTATCTATTAATGTAGAAGAATTAAAGAAAGAAAAAATTGTTTTGAAAAATGATTTTGACACCGTCTCTAATGAGAAAACTGCTTTACAAAACAATGTTGATGATTTAACAAAAACACTTGAAAATTTTGTAAAAGGAAGAGATAATCTTAACATGCTCCTTGGAAATCAAAGATGTGTTTTCGATAAGGCAAGCATTGGATATGACCCTATAAAAAAACAAAAGAATCTCAATACAATTTTTGAAAAGGCACCTCTCATGACTCACCCTCATATTACTTATCATTATTGTAGAAAGAAAGGCCATTATATATCTTTTTGTCCATTCAAAAATAATATAAACACGGGAATTAAAAAAATTTGGATTGTTAAGGGATCTAACAAAACTAACCAAGAATGACCTAAGAAACTATGGGTGCCAAAAACCAACACTTGATTGTCATCTTGTAGGTTTGCTTAGTGGATGTTCTAAACACATGGCCGGAGATAAATCTTTCTTTACTACACTGTCATCCAAAGATGGAGGCTTTGTTACTTTTGGAGACAACAAGAAAGGAAAAGTCATCGGTATTGGTAGCATCTGTATTTCTCCTAACCCTTCTATTAAAAATGTTTTACTTGTTGATGGACTTAAGTATAATCTACTTAGTATTAGTTAAGTATGTGATAAAGGTAATCGAGTTATTTTTGATAAATCACATTGCACATATAAGACTTAAGGGATCCTAATTATGAAATTGATGCAACAAAAATTGCAGGGAAAGAACCTATGATCTGTGAGGCGTTAATTCAGAAAAACACCACAATAGACTAGCAATTTAAAAAGAAAGACCTTTATAGGAAGTATTCTTTTGATTTAACAAAAGCAAATGAAATTTTTGATCATTTGCTTGCAGCAAATTTCCTAAAGTTACCAAAGGGAGTTAAGATCCCTACCCTAGAAGAACTTAAGGGAAAATGTACTGTAAATGGCATAATTCTTGGTCTCATTCAACTAAAATTTGTATTGTTTTTCGGGATAGGATCCAAGAATAGATTCGAAAGGGGAGTTTAAAGTTCCCAGCCAAAGCAGAGAAAGCTATGGGGATTGACAGTAACCCATTTCAGAGATTAGGAAAGTTATAGCCAATGTTGGCACGCCAGATTTTCAAAACCTATCCTTGAAAGAATTTGAGGAGGTTAATGTGCAGGTGCATGTTGCCAACAAGACTACTTTCAAGAAGGATACCAAAAGTTCACCAGCAAATGGACTGCAGACCAAAATGATGACTCTAGTAAGGAAGCACTGGATGATGACTCTCTTAAAGCAGATGTCATGCAAAGGACGTGTCCCAGATACAGGTTAAGTTACAAATGGTTGAAAGGGCTCTCAATTGATGGAAAACAGTATTACAAGGATGTACGGAGACGCCTTAAGTCAACCAATACCTACAACAAGAGGCCATACCCAACTGGTCCCAGACAACAGCCATTCTTGGCTGGACCACCAGCCACTGGAATACATTTCAAGGGTAAGAGACCTTTGCATGAGTTCAGACCACCCAATTACTACAGGATAGAAGGCAATAATCCTAAGAGAAGGCCTAAATTAAGCTCAAGTCAGGGAATCAGAGTCAGTAATTGGCCTCTAAAGTCAAATTCGAACAAGAGGCAAGGCAATTATCCTGAAACAAGGCCTGAATTAGGCTCAAGAAAAGGTTCCAGAGCTAGTGAATGGCCTCAAAAGTTAGCTTCGAAGGTGGTTTCAAAGATTGGGAAAGTAAGTTCAGCAACTGAATTAGTGAGTTCATGGTACCTGGGGTGCCAGACTGGTTTGTTATGCAGAACAAGCTTAAGGAAATACTTGCACAGAGAAGTGTCTTTGGAGACCAGGGTAGAATGATTAAACCTCCCTTGGTGGCTCCAAATAATTGGGTATTACTTAAGCACCCAAAAACAAAGGAACCAGATATGGTTCCAGTAATCTCTAGGTCTCAAAGGAGAAAGATCCAACGAAGATACACCCTGTACCAAAAGGATCTGAAAGAAAGTGGAGAGAGTTCTTCATTGGCCCAGTCAAAAGGCCAGACAGAGGAGAAAAAAAATCTAAAATTGGCTCCTCAGAAAAAAAGAAGTGTCAATAGAGAGCAGTTGGCTAAGGTTCATACTAAATTGAAGGCCAAGGAAAGATCCAGCTTAGTAGGTCTTGAAAAGGCCTTGATGGAAAGCAACAGTGAGATAGAAGGAGAAGTCGAACTAGGCCAAAGGAAAGAAATAGCTGAAGATGATATGTTTGAAGCCTTCATGGCTGAACAAATCTTTTTGGTCGAAAAGCCAACAAGAACAGACCACAAACGAGTTGATTCGAAGGAAGTCACTAGTACTGAGGTACCAAAGTGCAGCATGGAGAATGCTTCTGAAATAACTGAACAAGTTAGTTTAGAAAAGAAACAAATGCAGCTAGCAGTTCAGTTTGGCTTATTTCCTCTAATGTCCGTAAACATGGTATATATGTATATTGCCACAGGATTTCCAGGCTGAAGATGGAAACCAAGAAGGTCAGGAAAATGACCCTATTCCAGTTTCTAGTGAAGATTCACAGGTTAGCATGATTCAAGACAAGTTTGAAATGGCCACACCAATAGAAACTGAAGATGAAAGTGAGGAGGTGAGTATTAATCTCTCGTATCCTTTCAAGTATCCTACAACATCTATGACGCAGCATGTTAAGCCCTTGTATATCAAGGCTTATTTCGATGGGATACAATTAAACAGGGTGTTAGTGGATAATAGAGCAGTAATGAACCTGTTTCTGAAGTCCTCGTTGAAGAAATTGGGGAAAAGAAACCTTAGATTAATCCCAACCAGCACAACCATTGATGGCTTCACTGGGGATAAGTAGATGGCTCGGGGTATCTTGCCCATCAACTTGAGTGTGAGAACCAGAGATTGCATGACAGCATTCTTTGTTATAGATATTAATGCCAAGTATAATGCTTTACTTGGCAGGGAATGGATCCACACCAACAAATGTGTGCCTTCCTCCCTACATCAGAAGATAATGATGGCCCTATACAATGGAGAGACAGAGGAGATCCATGTAGACCATCAACCCTTTATCGCTTGTGCTGACTTTGTAGGGGCCAAGTTATATACTGAAGGAGCAACACCACTTAGAATATTGAGAAAACCTGATGGAACAGCCGAAGTGACAGCTGATGAGGAAGTAGTACACCTGAAGCACTTAGTGTAGGAGAGTGCTGATGTAGAGTTCGTCACCAAGGATAACAACGATGCCTGGTTATAGGCAAAAAGTTGAGACCCAAGAAGCTAGACCCTTGGCTTTAGTTAAGTTTTCAGCATTGGACTTAAAATCAATAGTCCAGAAGGTTCAGGAACAAGAGAGGGAAGCCATGGTAGTTGGCTGTAAGCAGAAGCAACAACAAGTCAGGTCTTTGACCTTTGATAAGTACTGTGCATTGGACATTGAAACAAAAGTCCAGGAAATACAAGAAGAAGAAGCCTTATGGACAAATTTTATTTAAGAGGAAGAAGGCAAAGATGTTGAACCAAAGAAAGTGGGAGCAGAACAAAGCAAAGAAGTTGCTTCAAAGGCAGAAGAAGTCAAAGGAGAAGTGTTAGTAAGTGCTCAAGTACAAGACCCTTTGGAAGAAATCAATTCAGGGAAAGGTTCTACATAGCAACTGACTTATATCAGTGCTTGGTTAAGTTCTCTTAACAGGAACCAGTTATTAGTAGTCCTAAAGAAATATAAGGATTGTTTTGCGTGGTCTTATAATGAACTACCAGGATTGGATAGGTCATTAGTGGAACATAGGCTCCCTATGAAGCCTAACTTCGAACCACACAAACATAAACCAAGACGGATGAGCTCTGAAGTGGTTCAAAAAGTGAAGGAGGAAATTCTCAGACTCCTTAAAGCAGGCTTCATTAGAACAACCAGGTATGTTAAATGGTTGTCAAACATTGTGCTTGTGGTTAAAAAGAATGGTAAGATGAGGGTGTGCATCGATTTTAGAAATCTGAATTTGGTAATTCCAAAAGATGAATACCCTATGCCTATAGTGGATCTATTAGCAGACAGTTTAGCAGGGCACAAGATTTTATTTATGATGGATGGGCATTCTGGTTACAACTAGATCTACATTGCAGAGGGGGATGTCCGCAAGATAACATTCAGGTATCCCGGGAATATTGACACCTTAGAAAGGGTAAAAATTCCATTTGGTCTAAAGAATGCTAGGGCAACATATCAGAAGGCAATGAATACTATCTTCCATAATCTTATTGGAGGGTACCTAGAGTTTTACATTGATGATATTGTTGTAAAATCCCAGTCTATAGAGGAACACTTAGTTCACTTAGTAGCAGCTTTCAAAATAATGAGTAAGTTCAAATTAAAGCTTAATCCTCTCAAATGTGCTTTTGGTGTATCAATTGGAAACTTCTTGGGATATGTAGTGCACAAGAAGGGAATACAAATTGATCAGAATAAAGCCAAAGCCATCATTAAGGCCAAGCCTCCATCAAGTAAGAAAGAAGTACAAAAATTTCTTGGTCAAGTTAATTTTCTTCAAAGATTTATTTCTAACACTGCCGGGAAAACTAAAGTAATTTCTTCTTTGTTAAAATTGAAAGATGAAGAGGAGTTTGAGTGGACAGCATTGCATCAAACTACTTTCGAAGGAATTAAAGCCTACTTGACCAAGCCTCTAGTGCTGATGCCACCAAAGAGCGACAAACCTTTGAAGTTATACATTGCTGCAGTAGAAAATTCATTGGGAGTTTTTCTAGCCCAGGACAATAAAGAAGGCAATGAGCAAGCAGTTTATTATCTTAGTAGGTTTTTAAATCTTGTGAATGTAAATACTCAGCTATAGAAAAAACTGTGCCTTGTATTGTACTTTACAGCAATGAAATTGAGATATTATCTTTTGCCTACTATTGTCTTGGTAATTGCAGCCATAGACTTAGTTAAGTACTTGTTATCTAGACCTATGTTGAGGGGAAGAATTGGCAAATGGATATTAGCTTTATCAGAATTTCATCTAGAATATGTCCCCCAAAAGGCAGTAAAAGGCAAGTTTTGGCTAACTTCTTGGCAGATCATCCATGTCAAATAGAAAGCCAGGAGATAATGGATGTTGGTATGGTCAATGGTGAGCCATGGCAGATGTGGTTAGACGGATCAAAGGCCAATGGCCTGATTGGAATTGGTGTTGTAATTAAGTCACCACAGGGGGTAAAAACCGCACATGGTTTCAGGGTTGATGAAATTACTTGTTCCAATAATCAAGCTAAATATGAAGCTTTAATAATGGGACTGGAAATGCTTATTGGATTACAAGCTCATGCAGTTAATATATTTGGAGATTCTCAATTGGTGATAAACCAAGTAAAAGGAATTTTCAAATGTCAAAGTGCAAGCATGTTATCATATTATGTTGTTGCATTACATTTGCTTTCTCAGTTTCAGATAGCAAATGTGACTTATATCCCAAGATTCATGAATAACAAAGCCAATGATGTAGCTTAGAAGGCTTCAAATTTCAGAAGGAGGGATGACACTCAATTAAACATAAGTCAAGTAACATATCAAAAATTAATATCACATTTAGCTAAAAGGAATGTTGTGTTGAAAGTCAATCATAATGACTTACAAGATCAACATTAGAAGCATCCAATCATGCAGTACTTAATTGGCCCATCTTCGAAGGCCAGCAAAAAGATTAAATTGCAGTCTATGCATCACATAGTGTATGGTAATGCTCTTTACAAAAGGGGAGCAGATGGGTAGTTATTGGAATGTCTAGGGCCAAAGGAGGCATTGAAAGCCATGGTTGAAGTTCATGAAGGCATTTGTAGTGCTTATCAGCCTGGTGTGAAGATGAGATGGTTGCTTCGAAGGTTTTTCTACTATTGGCTAACCATCTTTGAAGATTGTATAGAGTATGCTAGAGGTTGCTAGGCATGCCAAAAGCAAGACATGATAAGACATGCACCAATAACGGATTTGCATACAGTTGTGAAGCCTTGGCCATTTAGAGGTTGGGCTATGGATATGATAGGGATACATCCACCCTCTTCGAAGCACCATTGTTTCATCCTAATAGCCACAGATTACTCCACTAAGTGGGTTAAAGCTAAACCATATAAAGCTGTGGATCAAACTGAAGTTATTGGATTTATCAAAGATTTGATTCACAGGTTTGGCATCCCACAGACCATAACTGTAGATAATGAGACTGTATTTGATAGAAAGATGGTAAAATCTTTCACATTAGAGTTTGGAATTAGCCTTGTTAATTCCACTCCTTATTACACACAAGCAAATGGTCAGACAGAATCATCTAACAAGTCCTTGAAAAAAGGAATGCAGAGAGTTGTGGAATACAATCCTAGGGATTGCCATAACTTGTTGTTAGATGTATTGTGGGCTTATAGGACTTCTCCAAGATCAAGTACGGGAGTCACTCCTTATGGCTTAGTATATGGGCATGATGCAGTGTTGCCTGTGGAGATTAACATTAGGTCCTTGAAGGTGAAATGGCAGGACCAGTTAGCTTTTGAGCAGTACCATTAGAGCATGTTCTTGGAATTAGAAAATGTGGATGAAGCTAGAATTTTGGCATTAAATAGTATTCATTTCCGAAAGAAGAAGACAGCCAAAAACTATAATAAGAAAGTTAGACACATTAGCTTTGATGAAGGTGATTTGGTATGGAAGACAATACTTCCAATAGGAATTGAAAGCCATAAGTTTGGCAAATGGTCACCTAATTGGGAAGGACCATATCAAATTCATAGAGTCTTGCTTGGAGGAGCATACCATTTGAGAAATCTGAATGGATATGTGCATCATAAGAAAATTAATGGCAGGTACTTGAAACCTTATTATCCAACTGTGTGGGAAACACAAGGAGTGTAGAAAATGCTAAACAAGAAAAGCATGAAAACACTCAAACAATAAATAAGGATTTCATTTCATAAAGAGTTAAGTACATTTAGTTATAGATTGGCCCAAAAATCAGTACAATGCTTCAGTTGTTCCCTTATAATTGATTCTCTGCTCCTAAGGGATGGGAACAACTGAATGGCTGTAGCCATGTCTTGCTTACGGTCAGCTAGCCCTTGATTGGTAATCTGCAGCTTTGTAGCAATTCGATCCAAAGCTAGGTTAACTGTTGCTAACTCCTCTTCTAATTGGGCCTTTTTCTCCAAGAGCTGAATGCGAAATTGAGAAGTAGAGGAATGTTGTCCCTTTAAATCAGATACTCTAGCATGTATATGGGAAACGAATTCCTTGTCTTTCAATAGCTTCTCCTCTACAGCTTTAGCAATGTGGCAAATGTTGACATAGAAATCTATGGTAGCTGCTGCCTAGGATAAGTGGCTTAAAATGGCCATGTTAGATTGCTCAATGACTTTGCAGCATTAGAGGAAACCATTCTTAAGTACGGGTCTTTGTAAGGCTTCGAATGGGATCCTTGAAAATGATGTTAGTGATTCCAAACAAGTGCCTAAGTCTAATAGAGGCAAGGAAATTCTGCTGATGGTTGGAGAGCTCTCAAAAATTTCCAAGAGGGAGTCAGCAAGGGCCAATGGCTCAATTTCACTACTGGTTGCTAGAGTGGTTGAAGGTGTGTCAAAAAGGCTAGCTAGCCGAGCTTCAAAAATGTCTATCTTGTCCACTGACATTGTACAAAGGGATTTGGAAGAGGTGATTGCATAGGGATAGGAGAAGAGGTTGAAGTGTCCTTGGCAGTCTCTATAGTCCTAGCCACCAGTAGATCAAGGGAAAAGGGACTGGAGCTGGATGATGGTGGTGAAAAAGAAATTGGTAAGCTACCAGTATCTTCTCTGGAAGCACCAGCTATCGCTGATGAGACAACAATTGGGGCCTTCTCAGGTGATGAAGGAGCAGCCAGGATTGTAGGAAGAGTAAATTAGGCTGAGGTAAAGGTTAGATGAGGTAGATACGGAGTTAAGCCCAGGGATAAAGAAATAGGGAGGCCTTGCCTAAAAAAATGTATGGAAAATGTAGAGCCGGGAAGTGGAAGTATTGTCTGGATGGGCTCTACATTTAAGGGCACTTTGGTGTTGATTTTCTTCCTCCTTTTATAGGCTGTCTCAAATGGCCTTTCAATTTCAGATACAGCAGAAGAAGCCATTGTCAAAGGAAAATGTGGAGTAACTGTTGCTACAAGACAGAAAATAAGAAGCAATGGTAAGTTTTATTGCTGAAAACTTGAGAAACGAAATTACTAGAGAAACCAAAAGAAATTACCAGTCTTGGAAGTGGTGTAATGGTGAGAGAACTGCGAAGAGCATAATGTTCGGCTGTTTGTTGCCTCTTTGCAGTTTTCCTCTGCAGTGTGTCAGCAACAGCAACTTCATTCCTTAATATATGTTGCTGTCTCTTTTTCTCATATCTCTGGAAAAACCACAAATTCCTTGGATTGCTCTATCTCTACTACCTTGGTGGCTGCCTGATGAGTAGGGTCATCATTGAAATCAGAGGGGGAGATTGTTATTTTTTTCTTCCTCTTAAATGGTGTTTATTCAGGTATTTCCTCATCTTTAAGACCAAGCACAAGTTTTCTCTTCTTTTGCTGTTGTTGTTTATCTTTAAGAATGCTTAAGGCTTGAGCCCTTTGAGGATAGTCTACTTGTGAAGGTCCTGCATCAAAAAGAAAGTCATAAGTAGATGAGCAAGGCATTATAAGCATCATAGAGAGAAGAGAAGGAAAAAAACGGAAATGCATGCCTCTCTTCGAAGCAACCCTGGTAACTCTACGAGGAGGAGGAGGAGGAGGAGAGGCATTGGGAGCAATCTCTGTGGCAGCAGGAGTAGTCCCTGTGACAGCAAGAGTAGGAGCTGGGATAGCAGGGGCAGTAGAGACAGTAACAGTGGTCCCAGTCTTTTTGGGTTTGGCTTGAGATGACACATCTAATCCCACTAGCAGATCTTTGGGAGGTATTGCTAGGAGCACCTCCATATTGGTTGTCCACCAACTTTGAAAGCTTCTCAAAGCTGTGCCATGTAGGATAAAGGGGATGAATTGAAACTCACTCAACTCTTGTAGTCATTTACATATTGCTTCCTCCAATTTGGTTTTGGGTACCTTTAGGTCTTTGACTGTGAGATTAGTATTGGAGAGGCTACAGAGAGGGATAGAAATTCCTTGAGTAAGCCTAAATTACTTAGCAAATTGGAAAGGACAGTAAACTTCAGATATACATTTGTAGGCTCAAAGATTCAAAGTACTGATAAAGAGCTCCTTTGGCAACAAGATAGAGGCCCACATATCCTTGTGTAGCGAATTGGAGTATTCCCTATCAGCCAAAAATGCCCTGAGCCAAAGCTGGTCCTGTATTGGTTTTGAAGAGACAAAAGAAGAAAGGAAGTGGAGAAATTGGAAGTTGATGAAAGAAAGTAAAATAATAGGCAAAGCTAGAGCGGTATAAGGAAATCTTGGCAAATTTCTCTCCGTAAGTAGTGAGTTCTTGCACCAAAAATCTCAAGCACTTGGAGTGTAGACCAGTGAACTATGCGAAGAGCCAGAGTTATAATACCCAGAGGGGGCCTCCTTGGTTAACATCCAGAGGTTTCTCTCAAAATTGGGAACATGCCCTATAAACATGGCCTAAAACATAAGGAGCCAAGGCTATCATCTTCTTCGAGGCAAGAGCCTTCGCAAGTGGGGCAAACTCAGCCATAATTCGTTGAGATGAAGTACAAAAGAGAAATTTGCATAACCAATACAGAATGAAGGAAAAAAACTGTTAGTCACCTACAGAACCTACCTTCTTGTTCTCAAATTTTACAAAACCACTAAAGGAAGAGTTCAAGGGTGGAATGGTGAAGTTAACCGGAAAGTCTGGGTATCCAGGTGTAAAGGAAGCACTAAATGGTGAGAGCCCTAAGAGATGGAAATTATCAAGAGCGGTGGGGGCCATCATATCACACTGGAACTGGAAAAAATTAAAAGTCGAATTCCAGAAACAAAGGGCTGCAGGAATCAAGAAAGGATCCTCAGGGATAATGAACCTGGAAAGACGAAGGGCATCAAGGATACAGAGCTCTTGCAGATCCCAAGGCACAACCCTATCATACCGCTCCTTCAATTCAACCCTCAATGTGGGCCAGCAGCGGTGGGGGCGATTTATCCCCTAGCTTCCCCAATCAAAACCCCCTTCATAGTGGAGACAGTGATCCTCTAGACGAGGATACAAAACAGAAAGTTGAGCTAGGGCTTCTGTAAAGATAGGTCCTAAGACATATTCTTGTTGTTCATTATGGCGAGGAATAAAGAGGCGACCATCTATGGTAGTCGGTTCACCAGCTCTGAGCTTGGATATCTCTTCGTTGATACATCTCTTTAAAGCCACGGATGGGCTCACACGTTCCACAATTGGTACTTTCAAGGAGGAAGAAGCCATTAACAAGAGTTTTCGGAGAACGAAGCTTAGAAAAGAGTAAAGAGGATGAGAGAGAAATAGAAATGAAGGGTTTGTGTTTTGGGCGAGTAAGTAAGTTAAAAGTGCGAAGGGAAAGGGTTTTTTAAACTTTTCCGTCCAAAAGATGCCCAATCAATTGAATGGGTAAAAAGACTCGAGATAATTGTTTAACTGATTTTGTAACCCATATGAGTTTAAGCCTTTGTCTTAAAATTCATAGGAGTCTTGAAAGTACAACGTGAAAAGTCTCTCTCAAGGGTGATTGTTTGGGCGGGAAATGTATCTCAAACAATCATATTGGCTTCGAAAACTAATATTTGGCTTCAAAGTCAAGATTTGGCTCCAAAGCCAGATGTCAAACAATCAACTAAGGCTTCGAGAGCAGGAAGTTGACTTCGAAGCACATTTTATTCCCGAGAATGCAGGAATGTTTAGGTTTGGTCTGCTTCAAAGGGATTGGGGACTTGCTCTTAGATTTCTTATGAAAGGTAAAATCCTTCAAAGTGAACTTTGAAGTATTTTGTAGCTAGAATTTGATTCTTATTTGATGTTTTAGACTTCAAAGTTGCAGAGCCAGTACCAACTCAAGTAAAAGATCAAGATCCAAAAAAAGACTTGCCTGAACATGAAAAATTCCTTTTGGGATTCTCTGTCAAAGCAAACCTTTTTGGAAAGCAGCATTGTTACTAAGTACTTCGAAGTACTTAAAAGTAACTTTGATACAAAGGTTGGTCAATTCAAAGATATCAAAATTATGTTGACCATGTGATTGGAATGAGAAGACCTAAGGCAAAGATTGTCAATTGTACTCCACATTTTAGAGATATTCAAATCAGGTTTTAAGTATTCCATTGGAAACGTTCAAATCAGGCTTTGAAGAAAAAAAATTTGGTAAATTCGAAGCTCTAATTTTATTTGAGTTGGGCGAATAAAATGGTCACAAGCATGCAATTGGAACATAAAACCAGATCATGTTGAATAGAGAAAGAAAAATCTAGTTTTATTGATTATGTAAGTAATTACATTAGAAAGCCTACTTGGCTACAAATTCGATCTCATAAAAATAGGGAATAGAAAGAGTAACAAGTTCATTAAATTTGACCCATCAATGTTCAATGAACTTATGTTCTTTCTTTATTCTGCTTTCTATCCTATCAAAGTTGGGTTGTTGCAGCTAGTATGCTCTTATTTGGGGAAAAAGCTGTTTAGCTTTCACCTCAAATTCTGTCTCTTTCAGACCTTGTTCCATTTCATCCATATCGAGATCATCCCAGTGCGCTGATTTCTTATTCTTGAAGTTATTATATTCTTCAATAAGGTTCTTTGCTTCGTACTGTGTCTGAATTCGATTGGCTGTTATTTTGTCCAAAGAATCACTGGTAGCCAAAGAAATTTTGTACCAGTGAAGAAGGAGTAGAAGTTGGTCCAAAAAAATTTTAAGTTCTGTCTGGGCAATGGGGTTAAGAACATGACCCCGAGTCATAACATCTCAGGCCCATTGGAAGTTCTTGAGAGGAATCTCATCTCCAAGAACATTGAATAGCAAGTGAGAAAAGGCAACAAGCAGAAGTTGAGCTTGGTATCGCTCAAAGGCAGTTGGAAGAGCTAAAGATTGGTAGGAAAAAAGAAACTAATTCTCGAAAAGAGTAAGTTTCAATTCCTCCATCCGATGAGGATTCTAAGGGAGAGAAGGTGCAGAGGGATCCATCCCGAAGGAAAAGGGAAACTGGGGGTTATTTACGCATTCAAGCGAGTTAGAAGAGTAAAGTTTTTCCTTCTTAGCCAAAAATGATGGATTATATCCCTGTGCTTTATCTGGATGAGGAGTTGCTTGCACTATCTTCGTTGGCATGAAAGATGTGTACCACGCCACAAGTAAGTTGTCCTCCAGACTGCGTCGGTGATTAATGGGTACATAGGGGTAAACCACTGAGCTCCGACCAAAAGGAGGAATAGACAGAGGATCATTGAATTCAGTAAATCGATGGTGAATTCGCACCCTTAATTTGGGTTCATCAAGTTTTCGCCAACTTCCCTAGCCAGTAGATAGGTGTAACCAATAAATCCATTGAGGTTTTTTCGAGGCCTGCAATCATCTTCCATAGACTCCTTGTATGCTCAATTGATGTAAGAGAATGTGTGATTGACCATTGGGGATGTACTAGTCTTTTCGTCTACTCAAAGAATAGAAGTGCAAGATGCAAGGATTTAATGAAGTTCACTGCTTCATTATTCAAAAAGCGGTTATACTACCAGAATGCACAGAGTCCATGCACGTCCTAGAATGTGGGTGGATTGCACTAGTTCACTAATATCACCAAGTATTGGGTATATTAGTGCGGGGGGTAATGTTGGCTGTATAATTTGTAAAAGTCAATCACAATTTAACACGTGGCACGAAGAGGGCAATTTGGGGAAGTTAATACAAGTTTCCAACCAAAGTCAGACACATGGCAATTCGTATTAGCAATAATGGATCTACGTAGCACTGGAACAATTGAAAGAGACAAGATGATGTGGCCTAACGGTTACTCACAAAGTTTAAATTCAAAATCAGGAGGGAAACCTAACTGTAAGAGTGGCGTAGTGAGACTAACTGTGAGAGAGCATGCTCAGTAATCATAGGAGGACATTTCGACGGTTGGAAGTCCACTTCGACGGTTATCATTGAAGAATATAAATAGCAGAGAAGGCCCCACAATGAAGCCCCCAGACTCAGATAAAAAAACTAGTTTATTTTACTTCATTTTCTTTCCAGTTTTATAGTTTTTTACATTTCTGCACTTCAATTCCTGTACTGCACTTCATTTCTTAGGAGTAGTTTCAAATAGTTTGTTGTTGTGAGCCTCTACGAGGCTAGGTCAAATCATTGTAAGTTTTCATTTACTTAAAGAAATTTAGATTCTGAAATTATTCTTCACTCGTTATTATTTACTAATTTCTCCTAAACAAGCCACCAGTAAAAGTCCTCTTCATTGAGGCTGAGAAAACTATAACACAATCGTCTGATAATTGGTTGGAAATTAATGTTCTGTAAGGACAAATTGATCACTGCTGGTACCCTTAAAATTACCTTATTAACCTTTGAAAGCCAAAAAGCCAACAATAGTTATCAAAATACGCCTAATAATAATATTCACAATGACAGTTTGAATGTTTTTGATGTGAACATTCACACTATCAAATATGAATGTTCACATCATCAAGTTGCTAAGCGTCCAAAAAATATTTGTAAGGATAAAATCCATAAAATACTTTAAATATAAGAATTAGGATTTGGTGGATCAAATATTCAAATAATAGAATTATTGTAATATAAAAATATGTTATGAACTAATTGAAATATAAGTATTTGAAAAAAAAAATTCTTAATAAATACTGCAATTATAATTTAATAATACATAATTAGATGCTCAATAACCGTTAAAGTAAACTAAGGCCCCATTTGTTTCAGAGATAGAATGGAGGGGATTGACAGTGAGAGGATTGTTAGTGAGGGAATTAGTAAAATTGTGTTTGTTTTGATGATAGTTGTTAGTGTGGGGATTGTTAAATTATTTTTATATAAAATAATAAAACAAATAAAATTTTGATTTTTACTTACAAAAAATATAAAATCATTAAACATTAATGTTCAAAAAAAAAATGTCCACCATGTAAAAAAAAAAAAAATTGCAGTTGATCGGTTGACCGGCCGGACGTCCCGATGAACGACCGGTAACTCACTAAGTCGACAGACTATTTTCTAATACTACCTCTTCGCCCAGACTAACAATCCGTTCGCCCAAGGCCTATCCTAATCCGAATAGACTATCAATCCGGAGGGCCACAAATAAAATAAACGTGAGCTAAGCTCACTTTTCATCTGTCACAGTTCGGAGTGGACTACTACTCCGGAAAACAAACCAGGCCTAACGGATTGACTCAGGTAGCCAATCAATTGAAAAATCAAGAAGTCAATTGGAAGGATTGATTATGATATCTTTATGTTTATAAAATTATTTATATTAAGCTGAATAATTATAGTATTTTTGTGTTTATCTTTTTTTGATCAACAAAAAAAAAAATTATTGATGAAAAATATTGAGGAATTATAGTGAGATACATCTAAGAGGGTAATTTGCGTTGTGCAAATGGGTCGAGCTAAGTTTGCATAGATCTTCGATTTGGGTCATGCAATGAGCCGGGCTAAGGTTGCTTACAAATGAGTTGAGCTAACTTGCAAAGGCGTTGCATTGCGCCATACAGTGGGCCAAGCTGTGGTTGCTTGGACTTAGAATATGGGCCGAGCTATCTTGGAATTGGGGTTTGGGTTGTGCTATCTTTGAGGGCCGAACAACAGTTGGCAGGTTATGACAGTTGGGTTGGTCACATGATTGAGCTGAACAACCGAGCTGGGTCTTGTGTGTAAGGATAACCTGGTGTTACATATTGCTCGGCTGTCTTAAAGGCAACCAAGCTCACTCAATATGGTTACTTGATCCTCAACTAACCAAAATGGCTCTCTTGGCTTGTTGACCGAGCTAAGAGTTGTCTTATTTTACTCGCACTTTGGAGATAAAGGTGTTAAAGGATATGTATTATCCTTTAAGAGATGGACTCTGGATAGGACTCTATGAAGAGGAATTAGAGTCCTCTAGGAGTCTACCTTGTGGAATGAATAAAAGCTCAAAAGTAAAACCTAAAGAGGTAATGCAATTTTACTCACTAGAATTCTAGAGAGGTTTTCCTATATTGATCTTAAGAACTAATTTAAGCATCTGAGGGGTTTTCCGGCACACACTTGCCGGGTAGCTCACTTGAGTTGTTTTGCAGGTTACACGATGCCATTCGAGGAGATCTAAGCTAGATTACGAGGAGTATGAGTGTGACGAATATTTCGTGCCCTTACAACATTAATAATAGAGCTGAGGCAAACGACATCACTACGAAAGACATAACCCAACTAGGTTGGCTCATGAAATCTGTCAATCATCTGCCAAGCCAACCAGCAAGGAAGAGGAGGCAAAACACCTACTTAGAATCCAAAAGAGGAGAATGAAATCTAAACATCTTTATGTTTATTTGTTAGTTTATTTTTGTATATTTCAAATATTAAGTGTATCTTATCTAACTATTATTGGTGTATAACTACACTTGTACATATCGCTTGTAATAGAATTTGGATTTTGAAATGGGGGCTACTACAATAATATGGAACCAACTAGGCTTGTAAATGGATCGAATTCAGCTAATGAAGGATGCCAACGGATCATATTCGGATCGGATCTGTCAAAATCAAATCCAATCTGTTTAAGACAAACCTGATTTTGATCCGAATTCATTTATCCCATATCTAATCCATTTAGTTTTTTCTTTTTTTTTTTTTTTGAGCTTCAATTTATATAATTTGAATTATTATTATTATTTTTTTAAATTTGTGTTTTCTTTATTCATATTGAGAATAATCGGATCGGATCAAATTATTAGATCGGATTTTTGCTTATCCGATCCGTTTAATAATCGAATTGAATGGATTTGGATTATTGGATTGTTAGGTTGAATTTTTTATAAACGGATTTGAATTTTGGTCGAATTTGGGCCAGATTCATATTAAATCTAATCTATTGACAACCTAGAACCAATAACTCATATGAGTGAGAAACTTTTAAAATTCTGTTATTTTTGTATATCGTTACAATTTTTGATGAGAGCATCACGTGATTTGGCCATTTGAAGCTTGCTAATACGGTCAATTACAATAAATTTCCTTTGATTACAAAAATTCATGTATTATTAAAACAAAGCTTCGTTGAGTTTAATTTAACAATTTTTAATCCTAAAGTTACTTCAATGTGTACATAGATACTATTGGCTTATTTTTCCTACGAAGGAAAATATCATAAATACGAGCATGCCAGCAAGGATTAAAAAATCCTTACAGATTAAATTCAAGCCAATTATCAAGCCATTGCTTTGATGGTTCTTTTGCCTCAACAAAGAGGACTTCAAAATTGCCAAGTGTAGAGAAAAGAAAAATTAAAAGAAGAATGAGAGAGACGGAGAAAGACGATTGAGTGAACAATCAAAGTAATAATTACTTACCTCTACTCCTATGCTTCGAAAATGAAGTGCATAAAATGCTTTGAAATGGAAATGCTGAAAATAAATGCTTCGAAATAAAAATCTATGTTAAACTACTCCTAAGATAAGGAAAGTGACAAGAAATATTAAAATCAATTGTCTTTGATTTCAGTTCTGGGTCCTTTTACAATGTAGCCATGAATGACTATTTATAGACAAATATTTGTAGGAAAAAATTTCCAACAATAACTACCCAATAACCACCTAAAACTACTCGCTTTTCCATCTTCATTCCCAGAATGCCACATATTCCTCCATGTCTTCATAACTTCCTTTAACCTCTAATTCATGCTCCATGTTCTCCACTTTATTCTCCATCATCTTTTTCACATTTCATAACTTCTCATAACCTCCAAATGAGTAGGAGGATGCCACATGTCCTGCAATTATATAAATAATAAATAATAATAAAAATTACAGATTTATGGTGCCAACATTACCCTCCGCGGCCCTTAAAAATAATGTTTACTTGAATTTTTGAAGGGCCGAACCAAGCACATGACTAATCTAAGCAATAAAATGCTTCGAATAATATCAACAAAGTGCTTCGAATGATATAATAGCACCAATGAAGTGCTTCGAATAAGTATAAAATTATGACTAGATGTCTTGAATGCTAGCTATTATGGACTAGTAACAAGCTTCGAAGGTGGTATAAAGGACCAAAATCATCTTTCGAAGGTTGAAAGTGCCGACGAAGGACAAACTACATCCTTGGAAATACTCGGTAAAGCTTCGAAGGTTCACAACCACCATTATTGTTTCTTCGAAGCTGTTAATGCAAGATGGAGTGCTTCGAAGCTTACAAAATTATGGCAAAAGGGCATTCGAAGCAACTTTTGGCCAACATTGTGGTTATTCAAATTTTGTATGTTCTGGTTCATACATAATTAATGAACATATTAATTTTGTGCTTCGAACCAATTATTAATTCTTTAGAGACACCAAAACTGTTGTTCTTCGAACCAACTTATCTTGCCAAAAATAGGCATTATTTGACAACTAATTAATTGCCATTTTACATATATTTGAAGAGAGGTACACATTTCGAAAGTTTTCTCGCCCCATGTTACATTTCGAAGGTGTTTATTGATAACAAAACCACCATTTGAAAGTCACATATGTTACTAAAGGATCAAAGTCGTCCTTCGAAAGTACTCACGACATCTCTTCATACCAAATCCAAAGAGTTGGATTACTATAAAATTAGTTTGGCATTTTAAGAAGCCATTAGTGGCTATAAAATGATATTTCAATGAATAACATGCTTCGAAGTGTCTTGGGACATATTTCGAAGGTAACCACAAAACCAAATGATGATGGTTTTATGGATCAACCATATTTTTGGCCCAATATATTTCAATAACGAAATATTATATGCTAGCCATTCCATCAAAGTCAACGTTTGATGTGATCCACAAATCCAAAATAGATTTTGAACAACAAAAGTCATAGTATAGCGTGACCATGAAAATTCATACTTTTTGACACTATGAAAAATTTCAAAATTTTTGAATTTATGAACAGTGGCTTATTCATTATTCTTGACCATGTTTGGTTTAAAAACATGACTTTCGCCGAGTTGATTTCATAATTATTTAGCAAAGTGGGTTGTTTTTCCATGTTAGCCATTAATGGCTTATGAAAATCACCCATAGATATGTTATTTTCATGACTTGACTCTCTAAAAATTGGTTTTCAGACCCCCCGAACCATGCATGGAACATCATTCTTAGCCAAATTTGGCTCAAGAACATGCTCTTTCGTTATGTTAATTTCATAATTTGGCTCTTTAAAAACGGGCTCTTGAACCCCCCGAGCCATTGATGAAATCATCTATTTGCTTTTGCTATTTTCAACCATGGAAAAATTCTGAAAAAATTCACCAATTCCGGCTATTAAAGTCTCAGTTAAAGACTTGGTAATGAGAGTTGATAACTCATCATTCCATTGGCGAATTTGCATATCAAGTTGATGAATTTTCCAATTAAATGGTGTCTTTTTTCTTCTACCAAATAATATTGTAAGGGATGAAAGTTTATTTCATCAAGAAATGGATCTTTTCTTGAAGATCCAAAATTTTTTGTTTACGCCAATAGATTTTATCTAGGCTATTTGAAATGGACAAATCCAATTCATTTTTCATTTTTTACACTTGACGTCCCACTGGGCATGCCAAAAATTGTTGGCTTATTTTTCCTTCGAAGGAAAATATCATAAATACGAGCGTGCCAGCAAGGATTGAAAAATCCTTACAGATTAAATTCAAGCCAATTGTCAAGCGATTGCTTTGATGGTTCTTTTGCCTCAACAAAGAGGATTTCAAAATTGCCAAGTGCAGAGAAAAGAAAAAATTAAAAGAAGAATGAGAGAGACGGAGAAAGACGATTGAGTGAACAATCAAAGTAATAATTACTTACCTCTACTCCTATGCTTCGAAAAGGAAGTGCATAAAATGCTTCGAAATGGAAATGCTGAAAATAAATGCTTCGAAATATAAATCTATGTTAAACTACTCCTAAGATAAGGAAAGTGACAAGAAATATTAAATTCAATTGTCTTTGATTTCAGTTCTGGGTCCTTTTACAATGTAGCCATGAATGGCTATTTATGAACAAATATTTGTAAGAAAAACTTCCAACAATAACTAGACAATAACCACCTAAAACTACTCACTTTTCCATCTCCATTCCCACAATGCCACATATTCCTCCATTGTCTTCATAACTTCCTTTAACTCCAATTCATGCTCCATGTTCTCCACTTTATTCTCCATCATCTTTTTCACATTTCATAACTTCTCATAACCTCCAAATGAGTAGGAGGATGCCACATGTCTTGCAATTATATAAATAAATAATAATAATAAAAATTACAGATTTATGTGCCAACAACTCCAAAACCAACTCTACAAGGCAAAATGGGTTGCAGCAGAGAACAGTTGGCCAAAGTTCACTCTGAACTAAAAGCCAAAGAGAAGTCCAGTTTAGCGGGATTGGAGAAGGCATTGATGGAGAGTGACAGCGAGATGGAGAAGAAGTTGGCTTGGGCCAAAAGAAAGAAATGGTTGAGGAAGAAATGTTCGAAGCCTTCATGGCTGAACAAATATTTTTGGTTGAAAAACCAGTCGTGATAGACCATTCGAAGGATGAAGTGCCAAGAGCAGCATGGAGGATGCTTCTGGAGTAACTGAACAAGGTGGCTAGAAGGAGAAACAGACACAGCCAGCCATCCAATTTGGCTCAGTGTCAGTGAACATGGTACACATACTACCGCATGAATTCCAAGCTGGAGATGAGAATCAAGAGGGGCAAGAAATTGACCCAATTCCAATCTCTAGCGAAGACTCACAAGTGAGTATGGTGCAAAAAGATTAATTCCGGAATGGTTACCCCAATGGAAACTGAATATGAGAGTGAAGAAGTGGTGAGTATTAACCTCTCATATCCTTTTGAGTATCCCTCAAATTCTATGGCACAGCATGTCAAGCCTTTGTATATTAAGGCCTTCTTCGATGGGATACAATTGAACCGAGTCTTGGTGGATAATGGGGCAGCGGTGAACTTATTACCGAAATCTTCCTTGAAGAAATTAGGGAAAAGGAATCCCAGGTTAATCCCAACCAGTACAACCATTGCTGGTTTCGCTGGAGACAGACAGATGGCTCAGGGAATTCTACCCATCAACTTGAGTGTGGGAACCAAGGACTGCATAGCGGCGTTCTTCGTGATTGACAGTAATGCTAAGTACAATGCTTTACTTGGTAGAGATTGGATCCACACTAACAAATGTATGCCTTCCTCTTTGCATCAGAAAATAATGATGGCCTTAGGCAATGGAGAGACAGAGGAAATTAATACAAATCCTCAACCTTTCATAGCCTGCGCAGACTTCGCAGAGGCCAAGTTGTATATTGAGGGAGTGGCACCACTCAGTATACTGAGGAAATCTGATGGCTCAGCCGAAGTGACGGCTGATGAGGAAGTGACACACCTGAAGCACTTAGTCCAAGAGAGTGCTGATGAAGGGGTTGTCGTTAAAGATGATAATGATGCCTGGTTGTAGGCAAAGAGATGAAGCACCAGAAGCCAAGTCTTTGGTTCTAATTAAGTTTTCAATATTGGATATAAAGTTAATAGTCCAAAAAGTGCAGGAGCAAGAGAAAGAAGCCATGATAATTGGCTACAAGCAGGAGCAGCAACAAGCCAGAGGTTTGGCCCTTGATAAATACTGTGCATTGGGCATTGAAACAAAAGTCCAGGAAATAAAGCAAGAAGAAGCCTTATGGACAGACTTTGTCTATGAAGAGGAGGGTAAAGAGGTTGAATCAAAGAACCTAGGAACAAAACACAGCAAGGAGATTGCTTCGAAGCCAGAAGGAATCAAAGAAGGAGCTTCAGTAAGTTCTCAAATACAAGACCCCTTAGAAGAAATAAATTTAGGGGAAGGTTCTGTACAACAACCCATTTATATAAGTGCTTGGTTGAATGCTCTTGACAGGAACATGTTGTTGGTTATTCTGAGGAGATATAAAGATTGTTTCGCATGGTCTTATAATGAACTACCAGGATTGGATAGGTCATTAGTGGAACATAGGCTCCCTATGAAGCCTAATTTCAAGCCATACAAGCAAAAACCAAGAAGAATGGGTCCAGAAGTGATTCAGAAAGTTAAGGAAGAAATTCTTAGACTACTCAAGGCAGGCTTTATTAGGACAGCCAGGTATGTTGAATGGCTATCTAATATTGTGCCTTGTTTGTGTCGTATCGTATTAAAATTATTTCAACACTAACTCAATTCATTTATTTTTCGTATTATTGTGCCGTGTCATTTTTTATTCATGTTCAATTCATGTTGTGTTAATGTATAATATCAAAAAAAATTATCCTCAGTTAAAAATTCCAAGTATATGGCAAAACTACAAATTTTCTTCACTAATTAAATTTGATGAAACTAATTTCTTCTAAATAAACTTATTTATAAAAATATTTGACCAATTCCATTTTCCTATTTTACATTTTTTATTCAGTTGGATTAAGTTATACGGAGTTTTAAAAAATAAAAAATTGTCGTAAAACCCTTTAGTGAAAATAGTATAAAAATGTGCAGCTAAGTTCAGTAAACAAGTTACTTATATCAACTTTTGTTATTTAAGTTTACTCTAATTTGACTCATATAATATTCGTATTATTAGGTCGTATCGTGTCCATACTGAAAATTAATAAATCATAACTCACTAACTGTGTACGATTCAAATTGGATAAAAAATTCTCCCCCTCATGTACACAAGGATAGGTGTTACGCTGAACCAAGGGGCTTTAGCCTAGTTGGCTAACCATTTGGCTATCAAATCTCTCTTAAGGGGGAGATCTTGGGTTCCACTCTTAGAAGTAGAATCCCGAATTATAATCTAATAATTAATCACAAACTTTTGCCAATCCAAAAAGAAAAAAAGAAAGAGGAGTGCTCCGTTGGATCTAATTTTTTATTTTTATTTTTTCTTTTGGCTTGATTTTAAGAAGAGAATGTGAGTTTAGGCGATTCAAACAATAATACCAATGGATGCTTATAACAGGTTAACAAGAAGCTACAAATACATGTTTTGTCATAATTAAACTCCAACAGCTATGAGTTTGGATAGCTTACATTAACTGATTTTCTTTTTATTTTTTTCCAAAATTTAGTTTACAAATATAAACAAATTCATGGTGTAAGTGTCTATGCTTTCGAGTACTGGTATTGAATTGTTGATCACTAATTCATTTAAAAGTTCAAACTTGCTATAATACCATATTGAATTGTTAATAATCAATTCATCTAAAAATTTAAACTTGATCTAATATCATATTGAATTGTTAACAATCAACTCATCTAAAAATTAGGGAGATGTAAATTTATTATTTATATTTTAATCTCAACAATTGAGATTCAGGTCTTCAAAAAATTATACAACAAATATAATTTAATAATAAATTTTTAACAGGTTAACAAGAAGCTACAAATAATTTTTTGTCATAACTAAACTCCAACAGCTATGAGTTTGGGTAGCTCACATTAACTGATTTTTTTATTTTTTTTCCCCAAATTTAGTTTACAAATATAAACAAATTCATGGCGTAATCTATACCACCCTTAAATAAAAGGAATGTGGTCCTGGAAGTCAATCATAATGACTTACAGGAACAAGATTGGAGGCATCCAATAATGCAGTACTTGGCTGGCCCATCCTCGAAGGCCAGCAGAAAAATTAAACTGTAATCTCTGCAATACATCATATATAGCAATGCTCTCTACAAAAAGGGGAGAGATGGTTTATTGCTGGAATGTTTAGGCCCAAAAGAAGCATTATCAGCTATGACTGAGGTTCATGAAGGCATCTGTGGTGCTCATTAGCCTGGTGTGAAAATGAGATGGTTACTTCAAAGGCATTCCTACTATTAGCCAACTATCCTTAAAGACTGCATAGAATATGCAAAAGGTTGCCAGGCATGTCAAAAGCATGGCACAATAAGGCATGTGCCCATAACTGACCTGCATGCGGTAGTAAAGCCTTGGTCATTCAGAGGATGGGCCATGGATATGATGAGGAAAATACACCCACCCTCTTCGAAGCATCATTGTTTCATTTTAGTGGCTACTGATTATTTCACCAAGTGGGTCGAAGCTAAGCCATACAAGGCTGCAGACCAGACTGAGGCCATTGGATTCATCAAGGATTTAATCCATAGGTTTGGCATCCCACAAACTATAACTGTTGATAATGAGACTGTGTTCGATGGAAAAATGGTGAAGTCTTTCGTGGTAGAGTTTGGAATTAGCCTTGTTAATTCCACCCCCTATTACGCACAAGCCAACGGCCAGGCTGAATCATCCAATAAGTCCTTGAAGAAAAGAATATAAAAGGTTGTGGAAGACAATACTAAAGATTGGCATAACTTATTGTTGGATGTATTGTGGGCTTATAGAACTTCCCCAAGGTCAAGCACATGAGTTACTCCTTATGCCTTGGTGTATGGGCATGATGCTGTGTTGCCTGTGGAAATTAATGTTAAGTTTTTGAGGGTAAGATGCCAAGACCAGCTAGATCCTGAGCAATACTATCAGAGTATGTACTTGGAATTAGAAGGAATAGATGAAGCCAGAATTCTAGCATTAAATAGCATTCTCTTTCAAAAGAAGAAAGCAGCCAGAAATTACAATAAGAAAGTCAAACACATTGGCTTCGATAAAGGTGATTTGGTATGGAAGACAATACTCCCAATAGGAATTAAAAGCCATAAGTTTGGTAAATGGTCACCTAACTGGGAAGGACCATATCAAATTCATAGAGTCTTGCCTTTCGGAGCATACCATTTGAGAAATTTGAATGGATACATACATCCCAAAAAGATTAAT
>NW_021024940.1:134995-195208 GCF_004153795.1 Camellia sinensis | reverse complement strand
ACAATGATGCTTCGAAGAGGGTGGTTTTATTCCTCATCATATCCATGGCCATCCTCTGAATGACCAAGGCTTTACTACCGCATGCAGGTCGTTATGGGCACATGCCTTATTGTGCCATGCTTTTGACATGCCTGGCAACCTTTTGCATATTCTATGCAGTCTTTAAGGATAGTTGGCTAATAGTAGGAATGCCTTTGAAGTAACCATCTCATTTTCACACCAGGCTAATGAGCACCACAGATGCCTTCATGAACCTCAGTCATAGCTGATAATGCTTCTTTTGGGCCTAAACATTCCGGCAATAAACCATCTCTCCCCTTTTGTAGAGAGCATTGCTATATTATGATGTATTGCAGAGATTACAGTTTAATTTTTCGCTGGCCTTCGAGGAATGGCCAGCCAAGTACTGCATTATTGGATGCTCCAATCTTGTTCCTGTAAGTCATTATGATTGACTTCCAGGACCACATTCCTTTTACTTAAGGGTGGTATAAAATTTCTGGTATGTTGTTTGGCTTATGTCCTTTGAGTATTATCCCTCCTCTTGAAATTCGAAACTTTCTGAGCCACATCATAGCTCTATTATCAGAATCTTGGACATGAGTTACATTTGCTATTTGAAATTGAGAAAGCAGATGTAATGCAACAAACCATAGTATGGCAACATGCTTATACTTTGACATTTGAAAATCCCTTTCACTTGGTTAACCACCAATTGAGAATCTCCAAATATGTCAACTGCATGAACTTGTAATCCAATAAGAATTTTCTAATCCCACTATTAAGGCTTCATATTCAGCTTGATTATTAGAACAAGTAATTTCATCCACTCTGAAACCATGCATGGTTTTTATTCCTTGGGGTGACTTAATCACTATACCCAATTCCAGTTAGGGCTATTGGCTTTCGATCCGTCAAACCACATTTGCCATGGCTCAACACTAGCCATACCAAGTTCCATTATCTCTTGGCTCTGTGTTTGAGATGGATGGTCTGCAAAAAAATTGGCTAAACTTGTCATTTCACTGCCTTTTGGGGAACATATTCTAAATGAAATTCTGAAAAGGCTAATTCCCATTTGCCAATTCTTCCCTCAACATAGGTCTAGATAACATATTACTTAACGCCAATCTGTGGTTGCAATTAACCAAGACAGTTGTAGGCAAAAGATAATATCTTAATTTTATTGTAGAAAATACAATGCAAGGCATAGCTTTCTACAGCTGAATATTTACATTCACAAGAATTTAAAACCTACTAAGGTAATAAACAGCTTGCTCCTTGCCTTCTTCATTGTCTTGGGCTAAGAAGCTCCCAAATGAATCTTCTGCTTGCAGCTATGTACAACTTCAAAGGCTTATCGCCCTTTGGTGGCATTAACACTGGAGGGTTGGCCAAGTAGGCTTTGATTTCTTCAAAAGCAATTTGATGCTCTGCTTCCATACAAATTCCTATTCATCTCTTAACCTTAGCAAGGAAGAAAATACTTTAGTTTTCCCTGCAGTGTTAGAATGAATCTTTCGAAGAAAATTAACTTGTCCAAGGAACTTTTGTAATTCCTTCTTACTTGATGGGGGTCTGCTTCAATGAGGCTTTTGGCTTTATTCGCTCAATCTGTATTCCTTTCTTGTGTACTACATAGCCCAAGAAATTTCCCAAATGATATGCCAAAAGCACACTTAAGAGGATTGAGTTTAACTTGAACTTTCTCATTCTTTCGAAGGTGCCAATAGCCCCAGCATTCTTCAGACCAAATGGCATTTTAACCCATTCGAAGGTGCCAATATTTCCAGGACATCTGAATGCCTGTTTGTGAACATCCTCCTCTGCAATGCAGATTTGGTTATAACCAAGAGTGCCCATCCATCATTGATAAAATTTGATGCCTGCTGATTGTCTACCAGCAAATCTACTATAGGCATAGGATACTCATCTTTTGGAGTTGCTAGATTAAGTTTTAAATCAATGCATACCCTCATTTTACCATCTTCTTAACTACAGGCACAATATTAGATAGCTATTCAACTACCTGGCTGTCCTATAAAGCCTACCTTGAGTAGTCTAAGAATTTCCTCCTTAACTTTCTGAATCACTTCTGGACCCATTCTTTTGTTTTTTGCTTGTATGGCTTGAAGTTAGGCTTCATAGGGAGCCTATGTTCCACTAATGAACCTATCCATCCGGTAGTTCATTATAAGACCATGCGAAACATCTTTATATCTCTCAGAATAAACCACAAACATGTTCCTGTCTAAGAAAGCATTCAACCAAGCACTTATATAAATGGGATTTGTACAGAACCTTCCCCTAAATTATTTCTATCTAAGGCGGTTCTTGTATATTGAGAACTTACTGAAGCTCCTTCTTGATTCTTCTGGCTTCGAAGCAATCTCCTTGCCTGTGTTTGTTCCTAGTTCTTTGATTTCAAACCATCTTTACCCTCCTCTTCAATAGACAAAGCTGTCCATAAGGCTCTTCTTCCTTTATTTCCTGGACTTTTGTTTCAATGCGCCCAATGCGCACAAGTATTTATCAGCGGCCAAAACTCTGGCTTTGTTGCTGCTCCTGCTTGTAGCCAATTATCATGGCTTCTTTCTGCTTGTCCTCACTTTTTTGGACTTTAACCTTATAATCCAATATGAAAACTTAATTAGAAACCGCAAGACTTGGCTTCTGGCTGCTTCATCTCCTTTGCCACAACCAGGCAATCATTATCATCTTTAACGACAACCCTTCAGTCAGCACTCTCTTCGGACTAAGCTGCTGTCAGGTGTGTCAACTTTCCCATCAGCCGTCACTTCGGCTGACAATCAGATTTCGCTCAGTATACTGAGTAGGTGCCACTCCCTCAATATACAACTTTGGCCTTGCGCGAAGTCTGCGGCAGGCCTAATGAAAGGTTGAGATTTGTTTAATTTAATTTCCTCTTCTCTCCATTGCCTAAGGCCATCATTTTTTTGAATGCAAAGAGGAGGCATAGATTGTTAGTGGTGGATGTCCAATCTCTCTACCAAGTAAAGCATTGTTACTTAGCATTATGTCCGATCCACGACAGAACGCCATCATGCAGTCCCCTGTTCCCACATCAGTTGATGGGTAGAATTTCCTGAGCCATCTGTCTTCCAGCAAAACCAGCAATGGTGTACTGGTTGGGATTTAACCCTGGGGATCCCTTTCCCCTAATTTCTTCAAGGAAGATTTCGGTAATAAGTTCACCGCCTGCCCCATTATCACCAAGACTCCGCGTTCAATTGTATCCATCGAAGAAGGCCCTTTAATATTTACAAGGCTTGACATGCTAGTGCCCATAGAATTTTGAGGATACTCAAAATGATATGAGGGTTAATACTCACACTTCTTCACTCTCATATTCAGTTCCATTGTGGGTAACCATCCGGAATTATCTTGCACCTATCACCTTGTGAGTCTTCGCTAGAGATTGAATTGGGTCAATTTCTGCTGCCCCTCTTGATTTCGATCTCCAGCTTGGGAATTCATGCAGGTAGTATGTGTACCATGTTCACTGACACTGAGCAAATTGGTAGTGGCTGGCTTGTGTCTGTTTCCCTTCTAGCCACCTGTCAGTTAACTCTCGAAGCATCCTCCATGCTTGCTCTTTGGCACTCATCCTCGAATGGTCTATCACGATGGTTTTCACACCAAAAAATATTTGTTCACCATGAAGGCTTCCGAAACCATTTCTTCTCCTCAACCATTTCTTTCTTTTGGACCAAGCCAAGCTTCTTTCTCCATCTCGCATGTCACTCTCCATCAAAATGCCTTCTCCAATCCCGCTAAACTGGACTTCTCTTGAGCTTTAGTTCAAGTGAACTATTGGCAACTGTTTCTCTGCTGCAACCCATTTTGCCTTGTTAAGAGTTGGTTTTGGAGTTGTTGGCACCTAAACCTTGTAATTTTTATTATTATTTATTATTTATATAATTGCAAGACACTGTGCATCCCTACTACATCATTTGGAGGTTATGAGAAGTTTGAAATGTGAAAAGAAGATGATGGAGAATAAAGTGAGGAACATGAGCCGATGAATTGGGGTTAAAGCGAAGTTAAGAAGACATGGAGGAATATTGTGGCATTGTGGGAATGGAGAATGGAAAGGTGAGTAGTTTTATAGGTGTTAGTTGTCTAAGTTATTGTTGGAAGTTTTTTCTTACAAATATTTTGTCTTAAAAGCCATTCATGGCACATTCTGTTAAAAGGACCCAGAACTGAAATCAAAGACAATTGAATTAAATATTTCTTGTCAACTTTCCTATCTTAGGAGTAGTTTAACATAGATTTATTCGAAAGCATTTATCTTTCAGCATTTCCATTCGAGCATTTTTGCACTTCTCTTTTCGAGCATAGGAGTAGAGGTAAGTAATTCTTACTTTGATTGTTCCTCAATCGTCTTTTCGCCGTCCTCTCATTCTTTCTTTTAAATTTTTCTTTTCTCTGCGACTTGGCAATTTTGAAAATCCTCTTGTTGAGGCAAAAGAACCATCAAAGCAACTCGCTTGACACATTGGCTTGACTTTAATCTGTAAGGACATTTTTTTCAATCCTTGCTGGCACTGCGCTCGTATTTATGATATCTATTCTGCGAAGGAAAAATAAGCACCCAACAATTTTTGGCAGCCAGTGGGACGTCCAAGTGTAAAAAAATGAAAAATGAATTGGATTTTGTCCATTTCAAATAGCCTAGATAAAATCTATTGGCGCTAAACAAAAATTTTGGCATCTTAGAAAAGATCCCATTTCTTGATGAAAATAAACTGTTTCATCCCTTAACAATATTAATTTGGTAGAAGAAAAAAGACACATTTAATTGGAGGATAATTCATACACACTTGATATGCAAATTCGCCAATGGAATTGATGAGTTATCAATCTCATACAAGTCTTAACTGAGACTTTAAAGCCGGAATTGCGTGAATTTTTTCAAGAATTTTTCCATGCGATTTGAAATACGCAAAAGCAAATAGATGATTTCATCAATGGCTCGGGGGGTTCAGAGAGCCTCGTTTTTTAAAGAGCCCAAATTAATGAAATTAACCACAACGAAAGAGCATTTCTTGACGCCACAAGTTTGGCTAAGAACTGATGTTCCATGTGACTCGGGGGGTCCAAAAACTAAATTTGTTAGAGAGTCAAGTCATGAAAATAACATCTATGGGTGATTTTCATAAAGCCATTAATGCGCTAACATGGAAAAATACAACCCCTTGCTAAATAAACTTATGAAACAAACTCGGCGAAAAAGTCATGTTTTAAACCAAACATGGTCAAGTAATAAATGAATAAACCCTGTTCATAAATTTCAAAACATTTTTGCAAAATTCTTTCATAGTGTCAAAAAGTATGCAATTTTCGACTGGTCACGCTATACTTATGACCTTTTGTTGTTCAAAGAATCATATTTTGGATTTGTGGATCGCACATCACAACGTGACTTTATGAATGGCTTAGCATATAATTTTCGATTCATTGAAATATATTGGGCCAAAAATATTGGTTGATCCATAAAACCATCATCATTTGGTTTTTGTTAGTTACCTTCGAAAATTATGTTCCCAAAGACACTTCGAAGCAATGTTATTCATTGAACATATTCATTTTAAATATAGCCAGTTAATGGCTTCTTAAAATGCCAAACTAATTTTCATAGTAATCCAACTCTTTGGATTTGGTATGAGAGATGTCGATGATACTTTCGAAGGACGACTTTGATCCTTTAGTACATATGTGACTTTCAAATGGTGGTTTTTTTATGCAATAAAACACCTTCGAAATGCTACATGGGCGAGAAAACCTTTCGAAGATGTTGACCTCTCTTCAAATATATGTAAAAATCGGCAATTAAATTAGTTGCAAATAATGCTATTTTTTGGCAAGATAAGTTGGTTTCGGAAACGAACAACAGTTGTGATGTCTCTAAAGAATTAATAATTGGTTCGAAGCACCAAAAATTAATATGTTATTAATTATGTATTGACCAGAACAATACAAAATTTGAATAACCAACCAATGTTGGCCAGAAAGTTGCTTCGAATGCCCTTTTGCCATAATTTTGTAAGCTTCAAAGCACTCCAATCTTGCATTAACAGCTTCGAAGAAACTAATATTGGTGGTTTGTGAACCCTCTCGAAAGCTTTACGATATTTCCCAAGGATGTAATTTGTCCTTCGTCGGCACTTTCAACGCTCGAAAGATGATTTTAGTCCTTTATACCACCTTCGTAAGCTTGTTATAGTCCCCATAATAGCTAGCAATTCGAGACTCTAGTCTAATTTATACCATACGAAGCACTTCATGGTGCTGATTATATCATTCGAAACACTTTGTTGATATGTATTCGAAGCATTTTATTGCTAGATTAGTCATTGCTTGGTTCGGCCCTTCAAAAAATTCAAGTAAACATTATTTTTAAGGGCACGGAGGGTAACTGTTGGCACCATAAATCTGTAATTTTTTTTATTATTTATTATTTATATAATTGCAAGACAAGTGTGGCCATCCTCCTACTCATTTTGGAGTTATGAGAATTATGAAATGTGAAAGAAGATGATGGAGAATAAAGTGGAGAACATGAAGCATGAATTGGAGGTTTAAAGAAGTTGATGAAGACGATGGAGGAAATATGTGGCATTGTGGCGAATGAAGATGAAAATAGCGAGTAGTTTTAGGGGTTACTTGGGTAGTTATTGTTGGAAAATTTTTTCCTACAAATATTGTCTAGTAAATAGGCATTCATGGCTACATTGTAAAAGGACCCAGAACTGAAATCAAAAGACAATTGATTTTAAATTTCCCTTGTACTTTCCGTTATCTAGGAAGTAGTTTAACATAGATTTTGTATTTCGAAGCAATTTATTTCGAAGCAATTTCCATTTCGAAGCATTTTATGCACTCATTTTTGGAAGCATAGGAGTCAGAGGTAAGTAATATTACTTTGATTGTTCACTCAACTCGTCTTTCTCCGTCTCTCTCCATTCTTCTTTTAATTTTTCTTTTCTCTACACTTGGCAAACTTTGTGACAAGTCTCTTTGAGGCAAAAAACCATCAAAGCAACTTGCTTGATAAATTGGCCTTGAGATTTATCTGTAAGGATTTTTCAAATCCTGCTAGCATGCTTCGTATTTATGATGATTTCTTCGTAGAAAAATAAGCCCAAAAGTATCTATGTAGCCACATTGAAGTAACTTTAGGATTAAATTGTTAAATTAAACTCAACCGAAAGCTGTTGTTTTAATAATACATGAATTTTTTGTAATCAAAGGAAATTTATTTGAATTGACCCGTATTAGCAAGCTTCAAATGGCCAAATCACGTGATGCTCTCATCAAAAATTGTAACGATAATTCAAAAATAACAGAATTTAAAAGTTTCTCACTCCATATGAGTTATTGTTCTGTAGGTTGTCAATAGATTAGATTTAATATAATCTGGCCCAAAATATCGACAAAATTCAAAAATCCGTTTATAAAAAAATTCAAGCCTAACAATCCAATATCCAAATCCATTCCAATTCGATTATTAAACGGATCGGATAAGCAAAAATCCGAACTAATAATTTGTGATCATCCGATTATCTCAATAGAATAAAGGAAAACAAAATTTTAAAAAATAATAAAATAATTCAAATTATATAAATTGAAGCTCCAAAAAAAAAAAAAAAAACTAAATGGAATTAGATATGGGAATAAAATGGAATTCGGATAAAATCAGGGTTTGTCTTAAACAGTTGAATTTGATTTGAAAGATCCGGCTATCGAAGTATGATTCCGTGGCATCCGCTTCATTAAGCTGAATTCGATCCATATTTACAAGCCTAGTGTTCCATATTATTGTAGTAAGGCCCCATTTCAAACATCCAAAGGTTTATTACAATGCGAATATGTACAAGTGTAGTTATACACCAATAATAGTATAGATAAGCTACAACTAATATTTGAAAATAACAAAAATAAACTAACAGAATAAAACATAAAGTGTTTAGATTTCATTCTTCCTCTTTTGATTCTAAGTAGGTGTTTTGCCTCCTCTTCCTTGCTGGTTTGGCTTGGCAGATGATTGACAGATTTTCATGAGCCAACCTAGTGTTGGGTTATGTCTTTCGTAGTGATGTCCGTTTGGCCTCAAGCTTCATATTATTCAATGTTGTAAGGGCAGCGAAATAATTCGTCACACTCATACTCTCGTAAATCTTAGCTTAGATTCTCCGTCGAAATGGCATCGTGTAACCTGCAAACAAACTCAAGTGAGCTACCGCGGCAAGTGTGTGCCGGGAAAAACCCTCAGATGCCTTAAATTAGAAGTTCTTAAGATAAATATAGGAAAACCTCTCTAGAATTCTATGAGTAAAACTGCCATTTACCTCTTTAGATTTTACTTTTGAGCTTTTATTCATTCACAAGGGCTAAGACTCCTAAGGACTCTTAATTCCTCTTCAGTATAGAGTCCCATCCAGAGTCCATCTCTAAAGGATTAATCATAATCCCTTTAACACCTTTATTCCAGAAGTCGCGAGTAAAAATAAGAACAACTCCTTAGCTCGGTCAACAAGCCAAGAGAGCCATTTTGGCTTAGTTGAGGATCATAACCATATTGAGGTGAGCGGTTTGGTTGCCTTTAAGACAGCTACCGAGCAATATGTAACACCAGGTATCCTTACTACACACAAAGGACCCAGCGCAGCTCGTTGTTCCAGCTCAATCTAATGGGTGGCCAACCCAAACTGTACATAACCTGCCAACTGTTGTATCGGCCCTCAAAGATAGCACAACTCAAACCCCAATTCCCAAGATAAGCTCGGCCCATATCTAGTCCAAATGCAACACCAGCTTGCGTCACCTGTATGGTGCAATGCAACGCTTTGCAAGTTAGCCTCAACTCATTTGTAAGCAACCCTTACCGCGGCTCGATTGCATGACCGCGTCCAAAATCGGAAAGATCTATGCAAATTAGCTCGACCCATTTGCACAACGCAAATTACCCTCTTAGATGTATCTCACTATAATTCCTCAATACTTTTCATCAAATATTTTTTTTTTTTGTTGATCAAAAAAAGATAAACACCAAAAATACCGTATAATATTCAGCCTTAATATATAATAATTTTTATAACACTAAAGATATCATAATCAGTCCTTCAATTGACCTTCTTGATTTTTCAATTGATTGGCTCCTGCAGTTAATCCGTTAGGCTGGTTTTGTATTTCCTGAGTAGTAGTCACTCCGAACTGTGATGAGATGAAAAGTGAGCTTTAGCTCAGTTTATTTTATTTTGGGCCTCCGGATTGATAGTCCCATCGGATTAGGATAGGTCTTGGCGAAGGTGATTGTTGAGTCTGGGCGAAGAGTAGTATTAGAAAGTAGTCTGTGACTTAGTGTGAGTTACCGGTCGTGTAGGACGTCCGGACCGGTCAACCGATCAAGTACTGAAATTTTTTTTTTTTTTTTTACATGGTGGACATTTTTTTTTAACATTATGTTAATGGTTTTATTCATTTTTTGTAGTAAAATCAAAATTTTATTGTTGTTATATTTATACTATGAAAAATAATTAACAATCCCCACACTAACACTACATCAAAACAAACGACAATTTTACTAATTCCTCACTAACAATCCTCTCACTGTCAATTCATTTTAGTGGCCACTGATTACTTCACTAAGTGGGTCGAAGCTAACCCATACAAGACTGTAGACCAGATTGAGGTCATTGGATTCATCAAGGATTTAATCCATAGGTTTGGCATCCCACAAACTATAACTGTTGATAATGGGACTGTGTTCGATGGGAAAATGGTGAGGTCTTTTGTGGCTGAGTTTGGAATTAGCCTTGTTAATTCCACACCCTATTATGCACAAGCCAGCGGCCAAGCTGAATCATCCAATAAGTCCTTGAAGAAAAGAATATAAAAGGTTGTGGAAGACAATACTAAGGATTGGCATAACTTATTGTTGGATGTATTGTGGGCTTGTAGAACTTCCCCAAGGTCAAGCACATGAGTTACTCCTTATGCCTTGGTGTATGGGCATGATGCTGTGTTGCCTGTGGAAATTAATGTTAAGTTTTTGAGGGTAAGATGCCAAGACCAGCTAGATCCTGAGCAATACTATCAGAGTATGTACTTGGAATTAGAAGGAATAGATGAAGCCAGAATTCTAGCATTAAATAGCATTCTCTTTCAAAAGAAGAAAGCAGCCAGAAATTACAATAAGAAAGTCAAACACATTGGCTTCGATAAAGGTGATTTGGTATGGAAGACAATACTCCCAATAGGAATTAAAAGCCATAAGTTTGGTAAATGGTCACCTAACTGGGAAGGACCATATCAAATTCATAGAGTCCTGCATTTCGGAGCATACCATTTGAGAAATTTGAATGGATACATACATCCCAAAAAGATTAATGGCAGATGTTTGAAGCCTTATTTTCCAACTATTTGGGAAACACAAGGAATAGAATAAATGTCAAGCAAAAGAACACAAGAGTACTCAAATGATAAATCAGAATTTGTTTTTCCATAAAGAGTTGAGTACATTTTGCCATAAATTGGCCCAAAAATCATTACAATGTCTTAATTGTTCTTTTGCAACAGATTTCTTATTGTTAAATGATGAAAACAACTGAATAGTTGCAGTCATTTCTTCCTTTCGATTGGCCAATCCTTGGTTGGTGATTTGCAGTTTGGTGTCAGTTCGGATTAAGGCCTGGTTCACTGCAGATAGCTCCTCCTCAAGTTGAACTTTTCTCTTCAGTAGTTGAGTTCGAAAATGGGAGACAGAGAAATGTTGTTCCTTAGCCCTAAGACTTCAGCATGTACTGTGGAAACAAAGCTCTGGTCTCTCACTAATTTCCCCTCTGCAACCTTGGCAGCATGGAAAATGTTGATGTAGAAGTCGATGGTAGCTGCTGCCTGAGATAGATGATTCGAGACATTCATGGTGGACTGCTCAGCAACTTTGCAACATTGAAGGAACCCATTTCTTATTATAGGCCTTTGTAAAGCCTCAAAAAGGATCCTCAAAAAAGAGATTAATAATTCCAGGCACGTGTCTAAGTCCATTAGGGGTTCAGAAGGCTTGCTACTGGAGGAAGAGGAGCTTTCAAGAATTTCTAGCAAGGAATTAGCCAAGACTAATGGCTCAGCCTCATCGTTGGCTATTGGAGAGGTAGAGGGTATGTCGAATAGACTGGCTAGTCTTGCTTCGAAGATATCTACCTCATTCGTAGACATGAGGGGTGTAGAGAGAGCTGTGGTGGAAGGCACAGAGGACTGCATAGGGATAGGAGAAATGGGTGGAGCATCTTTAGCAGTCTCTATGGTCCTAGCCACCAATAAGTCAAGGGAATAGGGGCTGGAACAAGGCAGAGGTAATAAACCATGGGTTGGAGAGCTGCCAGTACCCTTTATAGGAGAATCAACTGCCATCAGAGATGGAGTAGCAGTTGGAATTTCCTTGGAAGAAGGAGGAAGAGCAAGGTTCGAAAGAGAACCGAATTGAGGTGGGTCAAAGGTCAGATGGGAAAGATATGGAGTCAAACCAAAAGAAAGAAATTTAGGAATGCTTGGTCTCAAGGAGGGTATATCAAATGCAGGCTTGGGAAGTGGAAGTATGATTTGAATAGTCCTCACGTTCTGCAGCTGATCAACCTCAACTGAAATTGAAAGAGTCCTCATTGGAAGAATAGGCTCAGTAGTTGTTGTTGCAAAAGGAAGAAATGTAAGGTAATGTCAAGTTTCAACACCAAAAAATTTGACAAGGAAAAACAGCAGAAGCATAAAAGAAATTACTAGGAGAACTACGAAGGGAGTAATGTTCGGCAATTTGTTGCCTTTTTGCAGTTTCCCTTTATAATGCATCAGCAGCAGCAACTTCGTCTCTCAGAAATTGTTGCTGCCGTCTTTTCTCAGCTCTCTCAAAGACAATTATGGCCTTAAAATGCTCTTGTTCTACTGCCTTAGCAGCTGCTGCATGAACAGGGTCTTCGACCAACTCAGAAGGAGAGACAGTCAGCTTCTTTCTCTTTTTTCTTTGTATTGATGTCTCATGAGTGGGATCTTCGATCGAAAGAGAGACAATCATCTATTCCCTTTTTCTCCTCTATAATGGCACTTGTTGTTCTTTCTCAACCTCTTCTTCTTCAACCTGGGATTCGGATTCCTCAGGGGTGAGTATCAGCTTCCTTTTCTTTTTCTGCTTTTGTTTGTCCTTGAGAGTAGCTAGGATTTCAGCCTTCTTAGGAGATTCTTCTTGTGGAGACCCTGCACCAAGAGGTATGAATGTAAAGGAAACAAACAAAAGAGTCTAAGGGGAAACCTGAAAATGCTTACCCCTCTTTGAAGCAGCTCTGGTAACTCTAGCAGGAGAGGATGAGGCTATAGGAGCAGTTTTGGCAGCTGTGGAAAGAGAGTAGATATTCTCAACTGTTGTTGATTTGGCCTTTGAAGGCACTCCTAACCCTATCAGTAAGTCATGAGGGTGTACGGATAGGCGCACTTCTATATTGGCTGTCCACCAGTTTTGAAATCTTTTTAGAGCCAGGCCAAAAGGGAGAAAGGGGATAAATTTGAACTCGCTCATTTCTTTCAACAGTTTGAATGTTGCTTCTTCCAGTTTTGATTTGGGTATTCTCAGGTCTCTGGTTGTAAGATGGACATTCGAGAGACTGCAGAGTGGAATGGGAATCCCCTGAGTTAACCCAAATTGCCTGGCAAATTGAGAAGGACAGTACACCTCAGCTATACACTTATAAGCTCGAGGGTTTAAAGTGCCAATGAACAGCTCTCTTGGCAGCAAAATAGAACCCCACATGCCTTTATGGGGTGGGGAAGAGCACTCTTTATCAGCTAAGAATTTTTGTAGCCAAGCAGGTCCTTTGTTGGCATCAAAGGGGCAGAAGAAGGTAGCAGGCGGAGAAATAGGAAGTTGGTGAAAAAAGGTGAAGTAGTAGGCAAAAGAGGCATGATAAAGAACAACTCTGGCATATTTTTCCCCATAAGTGCTAGGGTCCTGAACAAGGAATCTTAAGCATTTAGGATATAAATCAGTGAAGTAAGCAAAGAGCCAGAGTTGGAGCACCCAAAGAGGACCCCCTTGGTTTACATCAAGAGGTTTCTAGCAAAATTGGGAACATGCTCTATAAACATGGCCTAAGAGATAAGGAGCCAGGGCTATGCGTTTTTTCAAAACAAGTGTCTTCGCAAGTGGAGCGGAATCAAGAAAGGGTCTTCAGGAATAATAAACCTGGAAAAACAGAGGGCATCAAGAATACAGAGCTCTTGCAAGTCATCTTCTCGTGCGGGTACAACTCTGTCATACCATTCTTCCCATTCAGCTCTTAATGTCTGCCAGTAACGATGAGGTCGGGTCACCCTCCAATTTCCCCAGTCGAGCCCTCCTTCATAGAGAAGAAAATAGTCCTCCAGACGAGGGTATAAAGCTAGAAGGTGAGCAGGAGCCTCTCGAAAGATGGGACCCAAGACGTATTCTTGTTTGTTGTTGTGACAAGGAACGAAGAGGCGGGCGTCTATGGCGCTTGACACATCAGATGTTAACTTTGCGATCTCTTCATCAATACATCTTTTCAAAGCCATGGTTGGGCTTATGTGATCACTAGCAAGCACTTTCAAAGAAGAAGAGTCCATTGGTAGCAAGTAGCAAGGAAGAGGTAAGGAAGAGGGGGTTAACGGAGGAAAAGGGTTTGTGTTTTAAGCGAGCGAGTGATTTCAGAGCACAAAATAAAAAGGGTTTTAAAAGAAAAACCTTTGTGTCCGGAAGATATGTCGCGTAATTCGTTAAGTACTAAAAGTACAAACATGAAGAGCTTCCTCCAATATTGATACTTTTGGAGGGAAAAACACATCCCAGATGTTGAAGCCAGCTTCGAAATATAGTATTTGGCTTCGAAACCAAATTTTGGCGCCAAAATTCAAATAATAAACGGCTTCGAAACTAAAAAGCCAGCTTCGAAGTACATTTCATACTTATGGATGAAAGAATGCTCAAGTATTAGTTTACTTCGAAGAAATTAAAGACCTGTTTTAGGTTTCTCAAGGAAAGTAATGTCCTTCGAAGCAAGACTTGAGATCCCTTTAGGGATGGCAATTTGAAACCGGCCTGATGGGGACCCGACCCCCCGACCCCGAATTGAGCGGGTTTTCCCCGAAAAATACCCCCACGGGGACGGAGATGGTATTTAAAAATTAATCCCCGAACAGATTCGGGCCAGGGACGGGGATAAGTGTTCCAGCCCCGTACCCGGCCCGGCCCCGTCCCCATTCCCCGGCCCAGTTTATCCCCGAACTTATCCCCGTATATATATACTTTCCTATTCACTCATCTATCCTCATTTCTCTATTCACTGATTTCACAAAATCCATTCTCCTCTATACTACTCTCTCTCTCTCTCTCTCACACACCCTAATCTAGTTTTTATCTTGGTCTTTGTCTCACACCCTAAGCCCCCTCTCTCTCTTCTCCTCATCTCTGTTGCTGCCTTGTCACCGACCACCACCAATCGTCAATGGAAGAACCACTCTCTTCTCTCTTCTCTCTTCTCTTCTGTCCCTCTTGGTCTCACGCTCGGAATCACTCTCGGAATCAGCCAACAGATCATGAATCAGAGAATGGTTCTTCTGTCCCTCTCGGTCTCACACTCGGAATCAGCCACAGATCGCGAATCACTCTCAGAATCAGATCGTGAATCAGCCAACAGATCTCAGATCGTGAATCACTCTCGGAAACAGATCGTGAATCAGCCCTTAGATCGTGATTGCCAACAGATCGTGAATCAGCCCTTAGATCTCAGAATTTTTTTTGATTAAGATATATATATATATTTTTGAATCACTCTCTCTTTAGATCTCAGTTTTTTTTTTTGATTCAGATATATATATATATATTTTGAATCACTCTCTCTCTCTCTATATATATATATATTTTTGAATCACTCTCTATATCGTGAATCTCTCTCTCTCTCTCTCTCTATATATATATATATATTTTTTTTATTCAGATTTTTTTTTGATTCAGAATATATATATATATATATATCTCATTGTTGTTGTTGTTGTTGACGAAGAAGAAACAGAGCATCATTGTTAGATTATTATTGTTGTGCATTGTTGTTCATCTCAGATCTAACAAGATTATTATTGTTGCTGCTGTTTTTCTTTTTTTTGGCTCGGGGAATGTGCGGGGTCGGGGAAAACCGATGGGGGACGGGGTAATTTTCACCATCGGGGATCGGGGACGGGGAGGGTGATCCCCGGCCCCGCCCCGTCCCGCCCCGTTGCCATTCCTAGATCCCTTAAGGATGGGAATTGCTATTTGAAATATCAAAACCAATAATTGGTTTGTATTTAAGAAAGATTCTCTTTCTAGACTAAAACAGTGCAGCCCTAAAAAGGAGCTTTCATATTTTTTGAAAGTATGAACTGTTATTCTAGGGAAAAATGGTCAATTTAAAACTGATTGATCATACTGACCATGACCATATGTTGGTTATGATCGAAATAAACTTTAAGGGATAGGACTATCGAATTCGAAGCATTGATTCTAAATGAAAATCAACAAAAATTGTCAACTATTATTCCATAAATTGGAAAAGTTCATGTTGGTTTTTAGTGTTTCATTTTAAACAATTGAGTCCAGATTCAAAGGATAAGGTTGTTCAGTTCGAAGCCCTGAATTTGCTTTTGAAGACAAATGGAGACAAGGTCAAACAATGCCAAATAAAGAAAAAAAAGTCTTGGTGGTATTAAAACAAGAGCAATTGCATCGAATGGCCCTATTTGGGTACAAACTCAAGCTTATAAAAATAAGGAATGGAATAAATAACAAGATCATGAATTTAGTCCAACTATGATCAATGAATTTCTGTTCTTTCTTTATTCTATCTTCTATTTCTTCTAACATTGGCTGCATGAGTTGATGTGCTCTCACTTCGTAAAAGAGCTCTTCAGCCTTTATTTCGAATGTTGTTTCTCTCAATCATTGTTCCAATTTGTCTATATCCAAGTCATCCCAGTACGCATAATCTTTATTCTTGAAATCATTAAATTCTTCAATGAAGTTCTCTGCTTCGTACTGGGCATGAACTTGAAGGGACGAGAGTTGGTCTAAAGATTGTATGGTAGCCATAGAGGTCCGATGCCAGTGGAGAAGCAATGGAAGTTTATCCAAAAACATGTGAAGCTCTACTTGGGCAAGGGGATTGATGACATGACCCCGAGTCAGAATATCACAAGCCCATCGAAGGTTCTTGAAAGGGACTTTGTCGTCAAGAACATTGAAGGGCAAGTGAGAGAAAGCCGCGAGCAGAAGTTGAGCTTGCTTCCGCTCAGCTGGAGTAGGGGAAGGTGGAGGCTTGTAAGGTGGAAAGATCTTATCTGCGGAGAGGGCAAGCCTCAGTCTCTCTGTCTAGCAGGGATTTGGCAGAGGAGAAGGTGTGGATGCTTCTGTTTCAGGAGATGGAGCAAGAGCAGAAGGAACAAGGGCATTAATATAATCAAGCCAGTCAGAAGGACAAATCTTCGCTTTCAGGGCCAAGAATGATGGGTTATACCCTTGTGCCTCTTCTAGGCGTCGGGCGGCGTGCACTATCTTTGTAGGCATGGAAGATGTATACCATGCCACAAACAGATTCTTCTCCAAACTGCGTCGATGGTCAATGGGCACGTAGGGATAGACCACTGAGCTTCGCACATAAGAAGGGAACTCTAAAGGGTTAGTAAATTTGACAAAGTGATGGTTGATTCATTCCCTCAAATCACAGGCCTCAGGTTTTGAACAGCTTGTCCAGTCAGAAGCCCCAGAAGAGGAAAAAGTCGCAGCCTTGTCCCATGCAGAGGGTTGTGAAGAAGAAATTCCCATGTCCATATTTGTAACTTTCTGAATCAAAGGATTGAGAGCAGTTTGTTCGTAGTCCAAGGGTGAGTCAGAAGAAGAACTTCCCATGTCCATATTTGTGAGTTTCTGAATCGAAGGATTAAGGGAAATATGTTCGAAGTCCAATGGTCGATAATTTGCAAAGGCATCCATGACCTGAATATAGAAAGGTGGGTAAAGGTGGCTAATTAATGCATGGAGGTTCTTTCGAGGAAGGACAGCATCATCATATAACTCTTCGTGTGCTCGATCAATGAAGGGAAAAATTGATTAGGCCATATAAAAAATGTATCAGTCTGTTCGAATACTAAGGTGGTGGGGTGTTCAAAAGATTGAAGGAGAGTTTAATACAGATGATGAATGACAGTTGTATTTCTGGAAGAATGCAAAATCCATGCACGTTCTAAGATGTGGGAAAGAGACCTTGATCCACTAATATCACCAAGTATTGGGTATATTAGTGCGGGGGTAATGTTGGCTACATATTTTGTACAATCCAGTTACAATTCGACGCGTGGCAAAGTAAGGGTAGTACGGGAAGACTATTCAAATCTTCGATCCTGATCGTACACGTGGCAGTTAGTATTGGTTGTTACGAGATCTGAGTAGCAGTGGATCAACAAAGAGATACAAGGTGATGTGGCATCAACGGTTACTCACATTTAAATTCAAATTTAGGAGGGAAGCCTAACTGCAAGTGATGGCGTAATGGAGCTAAGCTTAAAGCAACATGATCAGCGATCATGGAGGAACAATTCGACAGTTGGAAATACAATTCGATGGTCATCCTTGAGCAGTATAAATAACAGAGAAGGCCCCAAAAAAAAAATCCCCCCAGACTCAGATCCAAAAAACCAGCCTTATTCTACTTTACTTAGTTTTACATTTCCTGTTCTTTACATTTCTGTTCTTTACATTCCAGTACTTTAAATTCTGCACTGCACTTCATTCATAGGAGTAATTTCAAGTAGATTGTCGCTGTAAACCTCTACGAGGCTGAGTTTGAATCATTGTAAATTTTTCATTCTAATGAAATGCTTCAGTTATTCTTTATTTGATTGATATTTTGCTTAATTCTCCTAAATCAAGCCACCAGTAAAAGTCCTCTTCATTGAGGCTGAGAGAACTAAAACACAATCGTCTGATAATTGGTTGGCAATTAAACTTCTGTAAGGACTGATTGATCCTTGCTGGCACGCTCGCAATTACAATAATAACCTTCGAAAGCCAAAAAGCCAACAATAGTATGGTCTGACTTTGGATTCTTCTTTCCTTCTGTCTGTACCAATGAAGAACTCTCTCCATTCTCTTTCAGGTCTCACTAGTACTGAGTGTACCTACAATGAATTTTTCTCTTTTGTGATCTAGAAATTACAGGGACCATATCTGGTTCCTTTGTTTTTGGGTGCTTAAGCAACACCCAATTGTTTGGAGCCACCAAAGGAGGCTTAACCATCCTGCCTTGGTTTCCAATCACATCTCTTTGGGTAAACACTTCCCTAGGTTTACTCTGAATCACAAACCAATCTGGGACCCTAGGTACCCACGAACCTACTGACCCTGCTGTTGAACTGCTTTTTTCCTCATTCAAAGCCATCTTCGAAGCTAGTTGCGAAGGCCACTGCTTGGTCCTGACTTCATGCTTTGGGCCTAACTCAGGCCTTCGATGAAGGTGTCCACTTTCTGTCTTGCGTGAGGCTAGTCTAGGGGGCCAATCTCTGGCTTTGATCCCATAAACTGAACCTCTCTCCAATCTCCTCTCAGAATGACTGCTCTCCATTCTGTAATAATTAGGCAGCCTGGATTCATGTAAAGGCCTCTTGCCTTTGGAATGCATCCTATCAGCTGTTGGTTCAACCCTCAATGGCTGCTGCCTGACACCAGATGGATATGGCTTTTTATTATAAGCATTGGTTGGTTTAGGACGTCTCTGCACATCCTTGTAGTATTGCTTCCCATCAATTGAAAGTCCTTTCAACCACTTGTAGCTTAGTCTGCAACTAGGACACATCCTCTGCATTATAGTTGCTTATAAGGAATCGTCATCCAGTGCTTATTCCTTAGAGTCTTCCCTCTGGTGTGAGAAACCTTGTCCAATAGCTGGTAGATTTCCAGTGTCTTTCTTGATAGTTGTCTGGTTGGCCACATGCATCTGCACATTGACTTCTTCCAATTCTTTCAAAGACAGGTTATGAAAATCCGGCATAATGACATTAGTTGCCACCTCTCCAATTTCTGGAAATGGATTACTGTCGATCCCCATGGCCTTTTCAGCTTTGGCTGGGAATTTCAAACTTTCTTTCCGAATTTGTTCTTGGATCCTGTCTCGAAAAACAATACAGTTCTTAGTCGAGTGAGACCAAGAATTATGCCATTTACAATATACTTTTCCTTTAAGTTCATCAAGAGATGGAATTTTAACCCCTTTTGGTAACTTAAGGAAGTTGGCCGCAAGCAAATGATCAAAAATGTCATCTGCCTTAGTTAAATCAAAAGAGTATTTTCTGTGAAGGTCTTTCTTTTTAAACTGCTGGTCAATTGTTGTATCCTTATGAGTTAATGTTTCACAGATCACAGGTTCTTTCTCCACAATCTGTGCTGCATCAATCTCATAGTTAGGATCTTTGTAGTATGTCATGTATGATGCATTATTTCGATCTTGTTCCTCTTCTAATAATGCTTCATACCTAGATACCTTATAAGTCAGTTCCACTAAGTCCCTGAACTCTGTTGAGTCAAACTTCTTTCGAAGCCTAAACTCTAAGCTATTTTGAGCCAATCTTACGAATTCTGGCTCTGGCAAGATGACTCTACATTTATTTCGAGCCTTTTTAAATCTGGCAATAAACTAAGTAGCATTCTCTTCAGGCCTTTGACTCAACCTTGCCAGGTCTGCCATAGAAACCTCTGGCTCCGATTGGAAGAATTGAGCATGAAATGCCTCTTCCATTTGTTACCAAGTTTGGATTGAGCCAGGTGTAAGGCTAATATACCATACAAATGCTCCCCCAGATAGGGAATTTGGGAATAACCTTAACTTCATATAGTCATTATTAGTAAATTCACCGTATTAAGCAGCAAACCTAGCAATATGTTCCACTGTTGATTGGTTTTCATTCCCATAAAAAAGGGCAAAATCTGGTATCCTGAAACCTCTTGGGTATTCATGTACCCTGTCCACCCATTCTGGGTACGATTTCCTGTACACTGGAGTCTGGACCCCCCGAGCCATTGGTCCACACATCTCCCTAACGATGTCAGTAATTTGGTCCCTAGAGACCATATTTTGTGCTTGCTGAACCACTACTGGAGGAACAAACACAGGATTTGGTGGACAAACTTGTGCTTGTGGTCCTCTTGGTCCATAAGGGGGTATGTTTGAGAGTGGTTGTCCCTATGGTGCAGGTTGCTGTTGGGGGTGTGGGTAACCCCTTTGAATCTCTCCTGCGAAAGGTGCTGGAACTGGTGTTGTGTCTCTTCCATTTGTAGGAAAACCTTCTAACCCCCCGGATATAAATTCTAATAAGGGATTAGTGAACCCCCTTGTGCCAGGTATGGCTTCAAACATGGGATTTGGAACGATTCTTACACCATTTTCTTGTACTGCGCCGAATCCACCAAATTGCATGGCTTCACTGTTAAGTACTGAGACATTTTGACCTACTACATGCCTCGGAATAGGTTCGTACCAAGACTGAAGTGATGGTCTTTCATAGTTCTGATTACTAGTTTGACCATTAGAATGTCCATTAACTTGCATAGGCTGTTTATCTCTAGCCAATCTATGCTGAGGGACATTCGAAATTTCCTCCATGTGTCTTACGTTTGTTAATTGGTGGTTATTCATTCGATCCAAAAAGGATGTTGCCCACCTTTCCATTGTGTTCATTAATTGCTGTCCCATTGCATCTATTAAGCCACCCCATGGATTTATTGGCTGAGTAGATGGGACAGTGGATGGTCCAATCCCTTGGTCTCGTCCAACATTACGAACATGTGGTACTTGTTCTGAAGTACTGGTCTGTTCGACCATAGGTTCTGATAAAATGAAAATTTTCACAGGATATGTTATCACATTATCCTCTGGATTAGGTATCTCTACCTCTCCTTCTATGCCTTCTTCTAGGCGTTCATTTTCTCCTTGTCTCCTACGCCTAGCCATTTCAATTGGTCCTATCGGCGTGCCAAAAATATATGTTGGCTTTTTGGCTTTCGAAGGTTATTATTGTAACTGTGAGCGTGCCAACAAGGATCAATCAGTCCTTACAGAAATTTAATTGCCAACCAATTATCAGATGATTGTGTTTCAGTTCTCTCAGCCTCAATGAAGAGGACTTTTACTGGTGGCTTGATTTAGGAGAATTAAGCAAAATATCAATCAAATAAAGAACAACTGAAGCATTTCATTAGAATGAAAAACTTACAATGATTCAAACTCAGCCTCGCAGAAGTTTACAGTGACAATCTACTTGAAATTACTCTTATGAATGAAGTGCAGTGCATAATTTAAAGTACTGGAATGTAAAGAACATGAATGTAAAGAACAGGAAATGTAAAACTAATTAAAGTAGAATAAGACTGGTTTTTTGGATCTGAGTTTGGGGGGAATTTTTTCTGGGGCCTTCTCTGTTATTTATACTGCTCAAGGATGACCATCGAATTGTATTTCCAATCGTCGAACTGTTCCTCCATGATCGCTGATCATGTTGCCTCAAGATTAGCTCCATTACGCCATCACTTACAGTTAGGCTTCCCTCCTAAATTTGAATTTAAATATGAGTAACCGTTGATGCCACATCACCTTGTATCTCTTTATTGATCCACTGCTACTTAGATCTCGTAACAACCAATACTAACTGCCACGTGTACGATCATGATCGAAGATTTGAATAGTCTTCCTATACTACCCTTACTTTGCCACGCGTCGAATTGTAACTAGCTTGTACAAAATATGTAGCCAACACATACATAACGTGCAATTACATGTATATGTAAGTCCAACTTGGGAACTATAATTTGGAGTTTTTTTTTTTTTTGGCCAATTATTACTTTACTAAAAATATAATGCAAAAAATTGGTTAGAAGTCTATTTCTAGGGATGTGTATGGCATTAGGTTTAAAAATTATTTTGTTTTGATTGTAACAACATAATTAATGAAATTATTTTATTATGAGTAGGACAAATTATTACTTTGAATGATAATTTTTTTTTCTTTCCATTTTTAACCACTACTATCGGACCATCGATTGATGGAAAATTCATCAATGCTAAAGGTGGTTGGTGGCTGGTGGTGATGGGTGGTGACAATGGACGATCGCTAGTAGTGCTGGTGATATATAAATAAAGAGATTATGTAGATATATATAGATGACAAGTGGACAAATAGGTAGATGTCATGTGGACAACTAAGTGATACTTAGATAGATAAGTGACACTAACCAAATAGACAAACATATAGATAGGACTTATGTGTAGGTCACAATAGGTGAATTTATTACTCAATAGGTTTTGTGATAATTAGCAGTATTTTTCATTAAACACTATTAAAAAAATCACAAATTATTAATTTCCAATGACGGTTTGAGAAATTTATCACAAAAACGTAACTAATTAAAAGTTTTAGCGACAGTTAGAAAAAAAAATGTCACAAAAAATCACTAATTTTCAACTTTTAGAGAGTTTGAAAAATTCATCAATAGAAAGACATTACTAATTGTAAGTTTTAGTGATAATGTATAAAAATTGTGAAAAAAAATAATTATTATTAATTTTTAAATACATGCAAAAAATCGTCACAAAAAATTATTTTTAATGATAATTTTACTAAAACTAACTCTTAATGATGAATTAATAAGATTTAATAAGAATTACATCCATCTATTAAAATCTATTAATAATTTACCCAAACATGATATATGTTAAATAGATAAATAAATAAAATAATAGATAAATAGATAAAAATAATATAATTTGTTAAATTATTATTGTTCTTATAACTTAAAAAGATTAAAACTTGAAATTATTATCTTAAAAAAGTTTAAATTGAATCTACGACCCATGTCCAAAATAATATTATCCACATAAAAAGAAAATAAATGAATTAAAGAAAAGTTGAAGCCACGAGATAAAAGTGATGGAGGTGAAAGAGGTTTGAGATTCCAGATTAATGGCTGCTATCACCCACCAAAAAGGCATGTAAGGCCAAAATTGAAATAAATTGACACGTGGACGTAATATGGCTGCTGGGGGCCACTAACTTGAAATCGACGTAGCGTAGCCATTGTTTGAGAAGATGGATTGGAATTAGAATAATTATAAAAAGATGAAATAAATTTTTTAATTTTAAATTAAAAAATATTATATTTAAATCATAATTATTATATTTTTTTTTTATAGAAGTAAAAAAAATTAAAAAATTTGTTCTAAACAAGACATTTTAACATCAAACTAAAATCGTTAAAAAGTCAAAAGATTAACTCACATGCCAAACAAACTCTTAAGATAGGATGACGAGTGGATCTGAATCAATTTTTACTTCAAAAAAAAAAAAAAAAAAATTACACAATATTTTTTTGTCATATGTTTATCACTTTTTTATAAATATTTTTTTTTATCTTCTCACTTATATGTAATTTCTCATTTTTTTTTTTGAAATTTTAACGGTTTATCTTCAAAAATGTTTCACTTTTTTATAAATATTTTTTATTTTTCCACTGATATGTAATTTTCCAAAAGTTTTTTTTTTCCTTTTTCCAATTTTCACCTCTTCAATTTTCACAGACCTATTGTTGGGAATTTGGGGTGAATAATCCTTTTTTTATAATTTCTTTCGTAATAGTTTTTTTTTTTTCCAAACTTTCTTTTTCATTTATTTATAAATAATCAATATTTGTTGCTAATAAGAATTGCTGTATGATCTTTCAAATAAATAATAGTATGCATAATTCATCAACTGGGATAATCCAATTGATTTTTTCTCTATCTTAAATATTCATAATTAGATATGTAATATGAAAGTTTAGAGACAGCTCTAAGACTATAAATATATTAGAATATAACACGCAAAAATTTGAAACATAAAATACTATTCCTTATTATCGAAGAGTAATTATCAAGTAGTATTCATATGATGTTACCAATCAATTACACTGAAAATTTTTAAAAATGAACAAACTTTAATTCACTTTTATTACGTAATATGGAGATGAGGAATTAGTAACTTAATGTATTTTGTGATTTCTCATTTGTTAAAAAATTACATAAATAAAATCACATGATATTTTAATTTATTATTATTAGTTTTAATTCTACAATTTTATATCATAATGTTGGAAAAATTCTGCACTTTTATTTTTATTTTTATTTTTTTATTTTTTTATTTTCAAGATTTTAAATGATTGGAAAAATATGTGGTTCATATATGAAATAAATCTAAATTATTGATGTGAAATTTTAAATAATTTTTAAAATTTTAATATCTAAATCCGTAAAAAATATAATTCTCATCTCTATGACCGTTCCAACTTTCTAACACTGTCACTTTCATCCCACACAACAATTCCTTTGCTTTAGCTCTCTTGATTCATAGCTCACTTTTTCCACTTTCTTATCCATTATACAAAAAATAATAATACAAAATGACTGAATAACAAATAAATAAAAATTTGAAGAAATTACAAAATAAAAAACTTTAGAATTTGACTATTATAACAAAATATTGAATTTTTTATTTTATTAATTTAAATTCTAATTTTTTGATTTATTTTCAATCTGAATCTTCATTCTACTTTCGTTAAGAAAAGCCGATGAAAAAAATAATATTTTAGTTATTAAACTCAATGTAAGTGTACATAAAACATATAAATACTATTTTTCAATGAGTTTAATTACTAAAATACCTTTTTTTTTCCCTTAACTTTACTTAACGAAAATGGACAGATAGTTTAGATTGACGACAAATCAAAAAATTAAAGTTTAAATTGACAAAATTAAAAACTAAATGTTTATTTTGTTACAAAAGTTAAACTTTGAGTTTTTTTAAAAAATAAAAAATAAAAAATTATCGTTTAAACAATTTTCTGAAAAAAAAAAAAAAAATCTGACTTCTATATAAACCATAAGCGTAAATCTCATTCTTGAATGCCTTATTAAGTTATTGTTGGCCCATTTCAAAAAAAAAAAAAAAAAAGGCTGCCTATTTTCAATTTTTTTTAAATGTTTTTTAAAATATTTTTTTTTATATAAACATGACTAATTAAAAAGAGCTTATATTTTCTTTAAAATAAAAAGTGTTATATTTTTTTTTTTACACCATTTTTTTTTAACATATTTTTTACACTAGTTGGGAAGTGTGTGTGCTACCCTTTTATAAATTCAACAATGATTCATACCATTAAAAAAAAAAATCACTAATAGTACTAATGCATTGAAAATGTCAAAAAAAAAAAAAAAAAAAAACATAGGCAGTGGGCGCACTGCCACATCATTAATGGTGCTAGCCAACTGCCACATCAACTATTTTTCTTTATAAATTATATGAGAAGTTTTAGTAATGTCGGGGCATGGCCAGATGTGTGCCAGGAGCATATTGATTGATAGAGTAAGTGAGACCGATGATTTGATATTGGGTGATGGAAATAGCACGAAGCAAGTCATTTGGTGCTTGGTGGAAGTATTGCTATATAACTTCCCAAGACCACTTAATAATTTTTCTTTTGAAGGCACATTTTTCATACAACATTGTGAGGTGGTTTGGGCCCCTCACAAAAAAAAGTCAATTTTTGGTTAAAAGAATTTAAAAAATGTTTGTAATCAATTAAAAAAAGTAAAATGTCATATTAATATTTTTCTTACAAACAATAATAATAATAATAATGATAATAATAATAATCTATAAAAAGTCAAAAAATTAACCCAAACATCTATATTTTCTTCCTCAATTTTTTAGTCCAAAAAGACAAAAAGTGCACTTATTTAGGACACTCCAAACAACCCCTTAGTAATGTCGGGGCATGGCCAGATGTGTGCCAGGTAGGGGTGTGCACGGTGCGGGTCAGTGCGGTTTGAGAGAAAAATAGAAACCGTATGGCGGGTGGCGGATTGATAAAAGTGTCACTAGAATTTGCCATTTTTCTTATCAAAAATCGACGGTTCGGTTGGAAAATAATGGTGGATTTGCCTTGGCGGTTCGGGCGGATTGGCGGTTTAGAAAAAATATAATTCAAATTACAAAACTTAAATCAAATAGTAAAAAAAAGACGAGAGATATCGTGATGTTAAGCATCTTGCGAAGCTTTTTTCTGATGCAGCAAGTGTAGCAATAACATGATAATATCAACGACTATGCCATCAGTTCATTACAAGCATTTGTGGAAGCTACAATGATCAAATACAATACATAAAATTAATATCATTCAGGGTTTACAATATATTGAAAATGTTTACTGGTGAAAAGTATTTATATTGAAAAGTGAGCTGATGTAAGTTTGCAACATGGCCAGAAAAAAAAAAAAAGATTGAAAAGTGAATTGGAATCCAACTTTATTTTGGATTACAGGCACCTTGAATTCCCCTCGAGCAGTAATGTAATATTATATTCTAAGGTATAGAACAACAAGCAAACTTAAGTAAAAAAGAATTTTTAGAATCTTATAAAACATGATTTAATAGCGGTGCGGGTCGGTGCGGTTTGGAAGAAAAATAGAAACCGGCGGATTGATAAAAGTGTCACTAAAATTTGCCATTTTTCTTACCAAAAACCGGCAGTTCGATTGGCAAATAATAACGAATTTGCCTTGGCGGTGCGGCTCCGTGCGGTTTTGGCGGTTTCGACGGTATTATGCACACCCCTAGTGCTAGGAGCATATTGATTGATAGAGTGAGTGAGACCGATGATTTGATATTGGGTGATGGAAATAGCACGAAGCAAGTCATTTGGTGCTTGGTGGAAGTATTGCTATATAGCTTCCCAAGACCACTTAATAATTTTTCTTTTGAAGGCACATTTTTCATACAACATTGTGAGGTGGTTTGGGCACCTCACAAAAAAAAGCCAATTTTTGGTTAAAAGAATTTAAAAAAGTTTGTAATCAATTAAAAAAAGTAAAATGTCATATTAATATTTTTCTTACAAACAATAATAATAATAATAATGATAATAATAATAATAACTTTTTTAACAAGTTTTTAAACACATTAACTTTTTAAACTTTTAAAAAAAGTTCAAAAATCCTGCAAAAGCAAACCCTAGATACCAACCATATAACTTGAATCCTAATTTGACGATTAAGGAATGTACATTGTGATTAAAGGTTAATTTATTGCATTATTAAAGATTTTCTCTGACTGTCAGATTGGTGTGTCTCCATATAAACAACAAACAAAATGATTCACCCTTATTGATGTGGAATTAAGAAGGTTAAAGATGAAAGACAGAAGGGTGTGGAATCACTTCACATAAATTTTCACCACATCGTTAGGGGTAGAATTCAGGGTTATCAATTAAGGGATGTAACATCTCTCAAACAGAAACTGGCCTAATGCTTTGATATTTACTAGTCCACAACTCTTTTCTACTTTTTCTTTTTTCTTTTTTTTATTTATTTTGTTTTTCTTTTTGTTTTTCCAATATATAATCCAACATGTTTTATATTTGAATCCTTGTACAGACCGAGATTGATTTTTACTACTTAAATCTTTCATGGCACGCCATATGTTATCATCAATACCCCAAAGTTTTTTTTCTTCATTTTATTTATTTAATGTCTGTACTCATCCCCAAACATTTACGTGCACTACTACTTGTATCAAGAATTCTAAGCCCTGGTTTGGCATTTGTATTGGAGCTCAATAAGCATCAAAAGATAAAATTGATTATAAAAGTCAATAAGATAAAATATTATTTTTTATTCATAATCATTATAATTTTTTACTCACAAAAGTCAAAAAAGCCTCAAAACAAAAACTAAATGAGGTTAAAAAAACTAGGCTAGAAAAGTCACAACACAAAAAAAAATTGACTAAAAAAGTCAATGCCAAACAAACCCTAAATAATCACCTCATATTGAAATACGATATACTAGGTTGTAAGACTGACCGATCACATCTTCCATTCAAATTCTCTTCATTACATAATTAAAAGTTCCAAAAAATCACCTCATATTTATGTCACAAATAATAATATGTAATCGATGAACAAGACATCATATTTTGCTTAAGATTAAAGTTATATCCATCAATTGATTTTCAATTAGTATAATGACGGATGATGTGGCATAATTTAGAGAGAATCTTTATAATTTATATAATAGGTGGAGTCATAATTTTGAAGTGTTAATGTTATAGCATATATTAGCATACTAATTGATAAATTAATTGATACATGTAATATCACTGTTAATAAATTTTGTGATGGAATCCAACCAGTATCTTTTGTCCTAAAAATTGTTTGGTCTCAATTTACTCTTTATAATTAAATCACATCAAAATTTCACAATAAAAAAAATATACGTGAATAAATTGGGATTAGAGAAAAGCAGAGAGAAGATTGCAACATCTATCAAGTAACTGGACTTCTTCACTTTACTTGGGCCACAAGTGGTCATATTCTATCCAACTGGATATTGTGCTAGCTACATTTGTTTTCCCCAAGACTTTTATTAGGTAAGATAGTCCTAATATTTCACCAATTCCCATTCTTACCCATGACTTGTCATCTTTTGGATATCATCCATCAACAATGATTCATCCCACTAAAAATATCACCACTAATAGTATTAATGTATTAAAAAAGTAAAAAAAAAAAAAAAAAATACAACTCCAAGACCAAAACATCACATCATTAATGGCGAAACCCACTATCACTTAATTAATGGGCACACTAATTAGTGCTCCCAAGCATTTTTCTATCATTCATCATCCAAGTGTTGTAGCATTAGTACACCGAATTCGGCTGGCTCGACAGGAGCTCGAATCTAGATGTAACCCTTACCTCATCAAGCCACATAGGTGTAATCCTTACCTCGTCAACTCAAGTCACATCATCAAGAGCCTAATGATCAAGAATTTTTGAAACGATCCAACTTATCTTCAATTAGAGATCAAGATTGGATTGTCTAATTTACTCAGTGGGTTTACTTTTAAACCCTGCTTCAATAATTTGAACCGTTTTATATTTTAAGATTTGTTGAGTACATTATTCTTATAAAAAATTAAATCGATTGGATAATGGCAACTGCATGTTCAAATCAATTTTATATGAACCGTTTATTTTTTTCCACTGTCCATTATTTTTATACAAAACTGATTTGAACATATAGTTATCATTATCCGACTGACTTGATTTTTTTACAAGAATAATTTACTCGATGAATCCTAAAATGTGAACGGTTCAGATTATCAAAACAGAGTCCAAAAGTGGGCCTACGGAGTAAACTGGATAGTCCAATCTTGATTTCCAACTGGAAACAAGTTGGCCCTTTTTTAAAATCTATATATTATATAAGGAAAATGGGATTTCTAACTCACAAGTTTTGTGAGAGTTCTAATATCCCAATCTTAATTTTTTTATTTTTTTATTTAAAAAAAAAAAACTCAGCATTTATTGACTTCTCCCAAACCACAAACCTTTTTAACTTCTCTAATACCTACTGTTACACCATTTTTAACTTCTCTCATACACTATGGTTAGTGATGAGATAGTTAAATTATTTTTATAAAAAATAAAAATAATAATAATACTTTGTATATTAAAAAAATATCTAAAACAAATATAAATTCTTATTAAATTTATCTATCTATCTATATATTATATAAGTAAAAGGGAATTTTAATCACAAGTCTTGTGGAAGCTCCAATATCTCAAACTAAAATTTCAAATTTTTTTGTTATAAATAATTAAAAAAAAATCCTCTATAGCTCTCATTCAAGCCAAAAAATAAATTAAAACAAAAATAATATCTCTTGATTTATGACTTTCAAATGGCAAGTATATCAAATATATAAAATAAAAAATAGAAAGTATACAAATCCATTTCAAAATTCAAATTTGAGGGGCACTAAATATGGAAAGCATTCCATTAATTTAAATTTAAAATTATAATGACAAAAAAAAAAAGCCTCAGCATTTATTGATTTCTCCCAACCCACAAACCTTTTTGACGTCACGCTTTTTTCAACTTCTCCTATACACTATAATTAGTGATGAGATTGTTAAATTATTTTTATAAAAAATCTAAAAAAAAAAATTGTATATTAAAAAAATATTTAAAACAAATACACATTCTTATTAAATCTATCTATCTATCTATCTATCTATCTATCTATCTAAGGAAAATGAACTTTTTAGTGAGAAGCCTTCTAGGAGTTCAAATCCTTATTCTAATTTTCTTGATTTTCTTAATTTTAAATAATTATTTCTATTTGATAATCCCATATCAGGAAAAGAATGAACAAAAATGAGTTGTTTTACTCATGTGAAGAGAATCTTATACTCCCATTTCATTTAGTAAGGAGTCTTGTGAGAGTTTCAATATCTCATACAAATTTTCTTGATTTTTTTAATTTTAAACAATTAAAAAAAAATCTCAATTGGTTAACTTTTATTTGAAAAATCTCACATCGAGAAAAGAAAGAAAAAATGAATTGTTTAGAATGAGATAGTTTAGGTTGGAAGCATTTATTATAGTTTAAGTTGATGGTTCACTAAACTGTACGGTAAAAATATGCCTCTCTAATAGGAAGTCAACTTATATAATTTAAAGGTTTTTTTAATAATTAATGTTATTATTATTATAATAAAAGGGTTTCGAAATTTGGAGGCCGTCACCCATCTCTCCCAATTGGGCCCATCTTACTTGTATGACTACAATTAATTATATTTTAAAAACAATATTTTGCTCAAAATGCAATAATGCAAGTTAATTCCACGATTATGACCACATGGATGACAATGTAATAAGACACATTTCGGAGAGGAGAAGAGGTCAGTTGATTGACTTTGATTTATTTCCAATTTTTATTAAAAACATTCTAAACAAATTAAAGTTCGATTTACTTTGACCAAGACTATCATTTATAATCACGTAATTTTATTATGTTTAATTTTTTAAAAATAAATAATATATAATTTTATAAATAGATCATATGTTCTTATTAAAGATAAATATATTGAAATCACATGAACATAATTTTAGAATGAATTTGATTTTGTTTTTTGATATGCATATGAGTTTACAAAATGATCGAGTATAATAAATTCACCAACCTAAACTATACTTCTCTAATTCCCGTTAGCTAGCTTTCATTTACCTTTTATTTTACAATCTCACATTGGAAAAAGAAAGAAAAAGTGAATTGTTCCACTTACATAAAGTGAATCCTATGCTCTCATTTATATAAGCAAAAAGAGATTTTTAGTGGGAAACCCTATGATCAGTATCTCATACTCATTTTTTTGATTTTCTTAATTTTAAACAATTAAGAAAATCCCATTCACTAGTTTCCATTTAACTTTTATTTTACAATCTCACATAGTTTTGATTTTAAAAATAATTTTGTAGGAGATTTTAAAGCTCTCATAATATTTAATTCAAAAATAATTACAATCCCACATCGAGAAAAAAAGAAGAAAAAATGAGTTGTTTTACTTATATAAAATGAATCTTATAAAGGAAGTTTTAAGGAAGAAGCCTTCTAGAAGGTCCAAACCCTCATTCTAAAATTATTGAATTTTCTTAATTTTAAACAATTAAGAAAATCTCCATTAGTTAGCTTCCATTTAACTTTTATTATACAATCTCACATAGGCATTTTGATTTTAAAAATAATTTTGTATGAGATTTTGAAACTCTCATAATATTCAATTTTAAAATAATTACAATTACAATCCCACATCGAGAAAAAAAAGAAGAAAAAATGAGTTGTTTTACTTATATAAAATGAATTTTATAAAGGAAGTTTTAAGGAAGAAGCCTTCTAGAAGGTCCAAACCCTCATTCTAAAATTATTGAATTTTCTTAATTTTAAACAATTAAGAAAATTCTCATTAGCTAGTTTCCATTTACCTTTTATCTTACAAACCCAAATTGGGAAAAAAAGAAGAAGAAAAAAGTGAATAGTTTCATTTATATAAAGTGAATATTATGCTTCAATTTATATAAATTATTGAAATTTCTTAATTTTAAACAATTAAGAAAATCCCTATTAGTTAGCTTCCATTTAACGTTTATTTTACAATCTCATATCAGGAAAAGAAGGAAAAAGTGAATTGTTTTGCTTATATAAAGTGAATCTTATGCTTCCATTTATATAAGCAAATTTTTTTTTTAGTGAGAAGCCCTATAATCAATACCAATTTATTTTATTTTTATTTTTTTTGTGTGTTTAAGAACGCATGTACAATACTCCTAACATATAACCCGTGCTATGTGAAGGTGCAATGTTAAGGTGCTTTTATAAATACAGTTTCAATCTACAATCCAATTTGCATATCTATTTAACTTTTATTTTACAATCTCACATCGGGAAAAGAAGGAAAAAGTGAATTGTTTCACTTATATAAAGTGAATCTTATGCTCCCATTTATATAAGCAAAAGAAGATTTTTAGTAAGAAGCCCTACAATCAATATCAAATTTTTTTTTTATTTTCTTAATTTTAAACAATTAAGAAAATCTCCATTAGTTAGCTTCCATTTAACTTTTATTATACAATCTCACATAGGCATTTTGATTTTAAAAATAATTTTGTATGAGATTTTGAAACTCTCATAATATTTAACTTTAAAATAATTGCAATCATACATCGAGAAAATAAATAAAAAGTGAATTGTTTCACTTATATAAAGTAAATATTATACTCTTATTTAATATTATAATATTGTGCATGTTTCACTTCAAGATAGTTTAAATTTTAAAATAAAATTTAAATGTTTTAATTAATTAATTTTGTTGTAAATTGGTTGGTCTTTTGACTTAGCCGATTAGACTGAATCGTTTTCAATTTGACTAGTTCATTGGTTTTAACCATGGCTTTAGCTGTTTTATCAAAATATATTGCTTAGATTTGTTTGATTCGAAATAAATTAATATTGATCTTATTAAAAATTGAACGACTGAGATTACTTAATTAGAAATCAATTTCCCATCCAAACAACTGTTAATTTTTATTTTACAATCCCACATCAGGAAAATGAGGAAAAAATGAGTTGTTTCACTATATAAACCTTATGCTCTCATTTAATATTGTAGTGTTGTATATATTTCAATTCAAGACAGTTTAAATTTTAAAATTAAAATAAAATTTAAAAGTTTTAATTAATTAATTTTTGTATAAGTTGTTAGTCCTTTGACCTGGCTGATAGGGTGAACCATTTTCGGTTGGACTGATTCACTAGTTTAACTGCGATTTTAGCGGTTTTATCAAAATATGTTGGTTAAATTTGTTTGATTCGAAATAAATTTAAGATTGGCCTAGTTAAAGATTAAACGTCTTAGATTGTTTGATTCGAAATAAACTTCCCGCCCAAACAATTGTTAACTTTTAAACAATTAAGCCTCCATTTGGGAAGTGGGTTGGCTTTTTAGCTTTTTAGCTTTTTTAGCCTGGGGCTAAAAAGCCTGGTTTGGGAATGACTTTTTGGCTTTTTTGACTTTTTTTTTTGTGAGAGAGGAGTGTAATGATTATGGGTTTGATTTGATGTTTTGTTTTTTGTGGCTAAAATGGCCTGTTTTGTTTTTTGTGGCTATTTTAGCCCCTAACCCACCAAAACCAACTTCCCAAACTATGCCTTAATCTTCATTGATTAGCTTTCATTTAACTTTTATTTTATAATCCCACATTGAGAAAAGAAGGAAAAAATGAATTGTTTCACTAGCGTAAAGTGAATTTTATATTCCCATTTCTATAAGCAAAATGAAATTTTTAGTGAGAAATCTTATGATCAATATCTCATACTAATTTTTTTTTTTTTAATTGTAAACAATTAAGAAAATCAAGATTGGCTAGCTTCTATTTAACTTTTATTTTACATAATATAAAAAATTAAATATAATTATCATATTTTTATTAAATAATATATTATTTTATCCCATAGATAGCACGGGTGATATGCTAATTATAAAGTAAGTCTAACAACTTGAGAAAAAAATTTCAAAAATATAAAATTAATATATAAGATAAAATTATATTTTGTAGAATCTTAGAGCTAATAATTATATGCGTCTAATTACAGCACTTAGAGTTGAAATAAAAGATAGTTTAGATTATATTTATAAATTAGAGATTGAGTTAAATAAATTAAATTCTCTTTTGACTATTTCTTCTGAACAATCTGTAATAAATTATAACCAGATAATTGCTAGTATTAAAAATAAAATATCTTTAGAAAAGGCTAGAGTAGATTACCAATGAAATTTTTTGCAAGAGTTAATTTTAAATTAAATTCACAATATCCGCAAAATAAAAAATAAATATCCACAATTGAAATTGGTATCAGTAACATGCCTGGGGTACTCGTGAGCGTTAAACAGTCGGACCCTTGATTTCTTTGATTTAGTCTCACGAGTACAATGTAAAATATAGATGAAAGTCTAAATTTGACAACTTTATAAAAAAATCTGTTTTATTACAAAACATTTGCCAGAAATAGACTACATCACCAGATCTTAGAGTTATTGCCTAATATTTTTGAAAAATTAAGAAATCCATGACTTGTGATAAGGCCATTATTCGTCGTAACCAAAGATGCCTCGGTTTGGAACCTTAGGTATGAGAGAGGAATGTCATTAATTGAGCACCTCTTTGTAGACACCCCATTTTTTACCACCCCGACTTGGGCTCCTCAGGTTGAACACTTAATGATGAATGACTACGTTGTGCAAGCGTTCGATTTCTTTAGCGAAAAGCCTCAGTTTTGAGTTTCAAAACCTAAAAATCTTGCACCTCCTTTGAGCCAAAACTTGATTTTTCAAAACCTGACCACCCAGAGGCCTACTGCCTAATAGGTGACCGGCAGGGCAGAAATTGGTGGCTAGCCGTCCCCTACCTAGCTGGCCGGCCAGGTTTCCCGGCAGAACAGATATTTGTTGCCAGCTATCCCCCCCATGTGCATGCATTGCACCAGCTGGCTCAACACAGATATTTTCAAGATAGCAACTTGTTTTTATACATGTACTTGACCATACCTTATGTTTTTAGGTTAGAAAAAATTACCAAAGATCAAATTCTTACAAAATACTAAAAAGGAAGATCCTTAGGTAGTCTCCATCTCTAGCAAGTGATTTTGGCTTAAATCTTAGTGAAATGAGAGATATGTAGAGAAAGAAATGTGGGGTTTTTGGACTTACAGAGAGAGGAAGGAAGAGAAAAGAAAAGCAAAATAAATAATCTAAAAAGTGTCTTTTTAAATTACTGAATTCACGCAGACCACTCGAGCGGAATTTTTATCGCTTGAGCGGTGAACGATATTGTTAGGTTTTATTTCTTGGCAATCCCGTTTGACAAAACTCCTTTGAGTTGTAATTTTATTCGCTTTTTTATTTCAGTAAGGCTATGAGTTGTTAGATGCGAATTCAATCCGAATTATGCCTTGTAGAGAAGTTTGTGATGTTAATACTTTTAAGATTGTCACTTCACTGATTATGACGGGGATCGAGCTGCCCAGTCAGCTCGCGGGGGTCGAGGGGGCAGCGCCCCTTGGCAAGTCCGGGGTAGCGCCACGGCGAGGTCGAGGGGCAGCGCCCCCAAAGCAAAATGCAAAAATACATTCCAAGTTGCCTGTCCGCTTGAGCAGACTTTCCCCTGCTCGAGCGGAGAATGCTAAGTTCTAGAAGTTTAGTTCGCCTGCAAATATACTGGATGTTGTTTTTTCCCGCTCGAGCGGAACTTTCCGCGCTCGAGCGTAGGTTCGCTCGAGCGGCCAATTTGACGCTCGAGCAGAGATCGCGGGACAGTTTTCTATAAATACGTGTTTCAGTTTAAATCTAGGATAACTTCTCCAGATCTTCTTCTTGGGTTCTAGGGTTTATATCTGGGGATATTTTGCTAGTTTTCTTTGATGTTTAATTGAGTATTCAACTCATGGGTTAAGAAGAATACATCAAAGGTTTGTTTGTTCATTCTACACAAAAGAGAGAGTTGTTCTTCTGTGGATTCTGAAGAATTCGAGCCTGAAGCTTTGGTGGATTTTGAAGTGGTTCATCGTCAAGACAATTCTGAGGTGAAGACAGGGTTAGAAGAGACACGTAGAGGTTGGTTCAATTCGGGCTTGGATTCGCTAAGTAATTGAGAGTATACCTGTGTAATTCCTTTATATCTTCTTAGTGGATTGTTTTGTGGCTGTTGCCCGTGATTTTTTATCACAATTGGAGGTGTCCAATTATGGTTTTTCCACGTAAAATCGTTGTGTCGATTTGTCTTGATTGTTTGATTGAGATTGTTATATATTGCTTAAAATTGATACATAATCACAAATCAACATCTAGGGGATTTCTAGATTTTTCAGATATCTCTCAGTGTCTCTGTCTGCAAAACGAGATACTGGGAGCTCGCGGTCTTCCCTCGAGCGACCACTTGTTCGCTTGAGCAATCCCCAGGCCTGCAAAACAAACTATAGAAGCACTTGATCTCCGCTCGAGCAGTCTTTTCACCACTTGAGTGGTCACTTGAAACAAACTGTCACATATGCTCTACTCAACAAACATTTATATCTATTAGACAAATTAATACAAGAAAAAGAAAAATAAGTCTTGTAGAAAATAAGGGTGAGCATCGTGTCATATCAGGTTGTGTTTATGTTGTGTCATTTTGAATTCATGTTAGAATTACCTCAACACTAACTCAATTCATTTATTATTTCGTGTTATTGCATCGTGTCATTTTAGTCTGTGTGTAGTTTGTGTCGTGTTAATGTGTCATGTCAAAACATTTCATCTGTAGTTAAAATTATCATGTGTATGAAAAAATTTAAAAATTTCTCCAAAAGTTAAATTTAATGAAACTAATTTCTACTGAATAAAATTATTCACTACAATATTTGATTTTAACTCAATTTTATTTTCCTAATTTAATAAACTTACATCATATTGTAATAGTTTTTGATAGATTAATTCTAAAATATAGACAAAAACTTTTTTTTACATACCTTTTAATGAGATAAATGGACTTACATAAGAGATTCAAAATTTTTATGCACACTTAGTAGAAATAAAATTAAAATATATAACTAATTATTTATTAAATGAATTATTCGTATCAATTTCGTGTTATGCCAATTTAACAATACCATAGCCTGTTTAACATTTGTGTCATCGGACCGTATCATATACTTGTTTGTGATGAAAAATTTCCGATCCTATCTGGGTGATTTCGTATACGTTTTGAGTCGTATTATAGTGCTATGTCAAAAATTTCTACCATAAGTAAGCTTTTGCCTTTTTAATTACTTTTTAGCTAAAAATAAAAATTAAAAAAAAAAAATCTAATTTGTTTGTATTTGACTAAAAATATTAACACCAAAAAAAATAAATAAGAATTCACTCAGCTTTTCCAATAATAAAACCCACTTTTTAAAATTACTATATGGCACTATTTAAACGATATCTCGCCAAATAAATAAACGTAATACACATTAATTGGATAAATTTTTATTTCTTAACTAATTAATAAAGATGAGTTAATATGTTTCACTCATAAAATTTCCTACCACATGATTGATTTAAGATACAACAATGATTGATAGTCCGAATTTTCATGGCCTGAATGGCTCGAATGTCCCAAAACGACATCGTTTTGATACATTCGAGTTATTCGAACTACACAAATTCGAGTTACGAACTATTTTTGTTTAAGATATTACATAAACAATCTCATATGATGTCTCAGTATTATTCAATAATTATCTCCTTTCTTTATAGTTCGCAATTATCCCTTTTTAATGATCACTTCAAATTGTATTTCCATTTATATTTTCCTCCTCTTTCAAGCAAACCTTTGCCAGGCACATGTTTTTTTTTTAATTGTTTGGAAAATTTGAGAATTTTGTAGTATTAAATTAGTTTTAGCTCTAAATGATATATGTAACTTTTTGTAATGATTTCTACGCAATCTGACACAATACTAATCTTAAAGATTGACATGAGATCTCTATCCCCAAATATCAATGTCTCCCTATTCTAAAACATTTACATCAATTAAACAGGAACTTGAGATTTTTAATAATTTAATGTCTGTAAGCTTTTTAGACAGATTGATGGGAGAATATAAAGATTTGGACATAGAGAATCATTGACCTCTAAGTATTGAATTCCACATAAATTAAGATGGTGAAAACTATACAATAAAATTCTCATTTCACATGTTTTATTTTATTTTATTTTGCTTTATTTTGTTTTTTTATGGGACATTTCACACGTTTTAACAACAATGAAAAACTCTGAAAGATTAGACCTAAAAATTGAAATAACTTGTTATTAATCTTTTGCTTTTATAAACATAAAATTCTGAACTTTTAGAATTGAAAATATTTTTTGGCAAATTACACTAATAGTCTTTATAGTTTGGGACTCGTGCCACTTTGATCACTACTTTTTCAATTGTGATATATTTGACCATGAATTTTGAATCATGTTCCAAATAAGGACAATTGAAGACACTATTGCTCAATTTCAAGGATAAAGTTGTCAGTTTGATGAAATATAAACTAATTTGACAAAAATAAATGTCAAAAAAATATTTTTGAATTTTTAAAAATTATTTATACCCACCAAAGATAAAATTATGTAAAATTGATAAATCTTTTACATATTTATTTATTTTACCAAATTAATTTTTATTATGTGTTTGGATGATGATCATGTAATGGGTGGTTGTTTTTATTTTCATTAAATTAGATTCTATTTTTTCAAAATCAATATGGCAACAACTTTGATATTATTATTAACCAAACCATTAAATCAAAAAATCTAAAACTAAAAAAATTTCATATATTGAATATATCGATTACACATTAAAAGCCTAATAACCACCAATTACATAATTATTATCCAAACACATAATAAAAATTAATTTGGTAAAATAAATAAATAAATAAATGTGTACAAGATTTATCAATTTTACATAATTTTATCTTTAGTGGGTAGAAATAGTTTTTTAAAATTCAAAAATATTTTTTTGATATTTATTTTTGTCAAATTAGTTTATATTTTATCAAATAGACGACTTCATCCTTGAAATTGAGCAATGGTATTTTCAATTGTCCTTATTTGGAATGATATTCAATATTTAAGGTCAAATATGTCATAATTAAAAAGTCAGAGACCAAAATGATACGAACCTCAAATTATAGGGACTGTTAGTGTAATTCGCCCAATATTTTTCTTAAAAGCTGACTGTAAAATTTCACATCCTATACATTGTGCAGGCATAACACTAGTTTAATACAATTATCTCAAGTTCATTGTATACCCCATTGCATGCATTAATTTTGTAAATTACATTGATAGTCTATACGTTGGTCTTTTTATCATTTTGATCTCTATAATTTTAATCAGCTTAATATTTTGACTTTCGATTTATATCTTTGTCTCAATTTGATTTAATTGATTACAACCGTTAGCATTTTTTTATTATAAAAAATGTGCACATAAGTGGTATGTATTGAAATATATATATATACAATAACCCCAAAATATTGATTTGTGATTATGTATCAATTTTAAACAGTAAATGACAATCTCAATCAAACAATGAAAGATAAATCGACACAATAATTTAATGTAAAAAAAATCACAATCGGAGCATCTCCAATTGTCATAAAAAAATCACGGGCAAAAACCATAAAACAATCCATTAAGAAGGCAAAAAAAAATTACACAAGTGTACCCTCAATTACCTAATGAATCCATGCTCGAATTGAACCGACTCCTATGCGCCTCTTCCACCACCTTCTTCACCTCAAAATTGTCTTGCCCAACGTTGAATCCACAACGCCGATGTCGAATCTATAACGATGAGCCACTTTGGAATCTACCAAAGCTTCAGACCGAAGTTCAACGGAATCCACCGAATAACAACTCTCTCTTTTGTGAATAAAAGAAAACAAACAAATCATTAATGAAGTTGATATGAAGTTCGCGGATCCATTGATCACGCTTAAATCATCAAGGAAACACTCAAAAACCACCATTCAATATAAAACACTTTGTATCTTGTTCCTCTCTGAAAATCTGGACGTGTCAAACCCTAGAAACATCGAACAACGCACTTTATAGAAAAAATGATTGCGTCGACCGCTCAAGCGCACATTTCACCACTCGAGTGGTGTGACTAAAGACAGTGCATATAGTCTGATCACTTGAGTACAACTTTCACCGCTCGAGCCGTAAAACTTTTTTCCTAGAAGTTTAGGCACTCTGCAAAAGTACTAGATTATTCTTTTCTTCACTCGAACGCACAAATGACCGCTCGAGTAGTCAAATAATTTCGACTGTATTTTTTCTTTTTGCCGCTGGGGCGCAGCCCCTTGACTCCGTCTTGGCGCTGCCTAAACCTACCATGGGGTATAGCCTCCTGGACCCCTGCAAGCTGATCGAGCAGCTCGACCCTCAACATAGTCAGCGAAGTGACAAACATAATGAATTAGAATCACAAACTCCTCTGTAAGGCACAATTCGAGTTGGATTCACATCTAAATACTCACAGCCTCACTAAAATAAAAGATTGAATATAATTACAACTGAAAGAAGTTTTGTCAAACGGGATTACCAATAACAAAAACTTAAACATGTATCATGCTTTTAAGAATAAAATTATAAACTCGATTAATTCAATGAATCAAGTTCAACTAAATTAGTGATCATTTTCCTTCAAAAATCTTGATGATATTATTTAATTGGACCAAATTGAACTAAAATCTAAAATTAAGGATCAAATTTGAGTTAATTCAAAATATAAGGATCAAAACGAAACAAAGGACAAAATCTAGACACCACTAGTATAATTTGCCATTTTTACTATATATCATAAATACATTCATGATTCTTTCCGCCAATTTCTCAACCTATACTTAGAGGTGGTGGTAGTATCTTCCCTGTACAATATTGGACCATTAATACAAATAATTCATCTCTTCATAGAGACACTCGCCTTTCTTTCTTGTATCCCTACAAAAGGCATCCTTATAGATCCAATCCACAAACTTCCATTTATCTCTTCAACTTCACTAACAAATTTCCATCCATTTTCTTCTTTTATCTTCCGACATTTCCAACACTTCACCATCCTCATTTAACCTCACTGCCAATCCACACACTCTCCATTTTGGAAGATATGAATATAATTTTGTAATGTCAAAAGGAAATTTAATCAAAGTATTTCTATAACCCAATGATATGAGAGAAGCCATTTCAAAATCTTCCCTCTCTTTGCATGAATTGCAACCCAAAACTCTCATTTGAGGTTCCTCCTAATGTTGTTTGGAAATCCTAGGAGATGGGCAAAATCTTCAACTATCCTTAATTTTGATGATTTGAGCCACAATCTTAAGATTTTGCAATTAGTGGTGTCTGCAATGAGAATGAAATAGCCATCTTTGCTTAGTGCTACTCTGTTTGGAAATATGAGGTTTTCAAGAAGAGCTGTTGTTTCCTTGCTTTTTGGATCATATTTCATTGGCCTTCCTGTTTTGTCACCACTAACTATTGCAGAGATGCAGTTTCTGCAAATGGCATGTACAATTTCTTAATGTTAATGTGAAAATGACATAATTTTTTACACTAAACTAAAGAAGAAGAATTTGATAATTAAACATTGCACAGCTTACCATATGCCCTCCAATGGAACATGTTATGGTTCTTGAGATCACTAGATTGGGTGATAGGATTACATTTATTCATTTCTATTTTTATTGAAGCTCTTATGAGTGTTAATTTTAATTAAATTCTAGAAACACGAGTGATTGAAATCCATTTTCTTTCCAACTTAAGGAAATTTTTTTTCATGATTTTGATTGCATGATTCTAACATGTGGTGAAAAAACATGTGATTTTATCACTGCCCCAACAGTGTTGCTCTAGACTCAATTTTCCTTGAAGGATACAAGGTTTTTTTTTTTGGCGTAAAGTTTCGCTCTAGTCTAGTAATTGAACCGGAGGACTAATTGAAGGGTAGTGGGACCATCTCAAGCCCATTTTTTTGATTTAAATTATTTATATTTAATATTTCTCAAAAAATTATTTATACAAAAATAAATTGATCGGATATTGATAGTCACATTTGTATTTAAAAAAGAAATAGACCATGTATTGTGAAAATCAAAATTTTGATTTATTTTTTCTAAAAGAAATGTAATCTAATAATATAGCTACTGGTGTCTAGTCCATTTTTGTGGTCTAAACTATTTATATTTGTACGGGAAAGAAATAAACCTTCTCGTATAATCCTGTTGATCAAGTCTGCGCTCCTCCAAACGTCGTCGCTTTATTCCCTGAAAACACAAACGTGAGCTAGCCGGCGGGTGTGTGCTGGAAACCCCTTCGATGCCTAAGTCAGCAAAATAGACAAGCAGACAAAAGCTCTGTATATTCAAGAATAAAAGTTATGTTACCTCTCCATAGGTGATGTTTGTGAACTTTTATAGGTTCCGTGTGGCACAATCCAAGTAAGACTCTTACTCCTCCATGTAGAGTCCTCCTAGGATTCATACTCCTGAAAGATAATGCTTATCCTTCAACACCCTCCTCACTGCTTAAACCAAGTGAGATGGTTTTACCATGGTCGAACTCCGCTACGACCGAGCTAACATGACCATGTTAAAGCCACAGACTAGATCGAGCTCCAGCTAGCTCGGCTCTTCCTTTCACTGCGTGTACCTCGGTTTGACATACTCCAACTGTGGTGTTTACTTACTACCGTGCTAACCATAGTAAACCCCCGACCAAGCTAACGATAGCTAGGTCCACCGCAAGAAGTCCAAATACCTTGGTTCTGAATACCATGACCGAGATAACTTCCTTTACACTGCCTGGTGACTTTAATCACACTTGGACCGTGGTAACACTTGCCAATCCCTTTTCATACTTGGACCGAACTAGCTATGGCGCGCTACGACCGCGGTGACCGTCATTACACTTGGACCGTGGTAACACTTGCGATCCACTTGCTAAGCTCTTTTTACCGCGGCTAACACCTTTACCTCGGCTGATAGCTTTACCTCGGCTAATGCCTTTACCTCGGCTGACCCTTCACCTCGGCTGATACCTTTACCTCGGCTAACTTTGCGGTCAACCAAGTTACTTCGGCTCTTCTCTCCGTTTGACTACCTTGCTTGGTAGCTCGGCCATAGCGTTGACCGCCACTAGGAAGTAGCTAAGTCCCGTAGCTAGGTCTCGTGGCTAGGTCTCATAGCTAGGCCGCGTAGTTAGGTCCAATAACTTGGTTCCGTAGCTAGGTCTTATAGCTCGGTCTCGTAGATAGGTCCTATAAACATCTTTGACTACCACTCCAACCTAGCTCGGCCCAATTTGGCTACACAAATTACCCTCTCAATATTTAATATTCCTCAAGAAAATTATTCATGAAAAAAATTAAGTAGTGTAGATATCGATAGCTACATGATTAGATTATAGTTCTTTTACAAAAAATAAATCAAAATTTTGATTTTAACAATACACCATCTATTTTTGTTTTTTAAACACATGTGATCCAATCATATCCCTATCAATATTCAATTAATTTATTTTTTGTACGAATAATTACTTACAGGATGAACAATTTCATTATTAAAATGGGCTTGAGTGAGCCCCTTCAACTGGACACTCTAGTCTAAGAGGGAAGCCTATTCTTTTTGTAACGGCTAAGCCTACACGAACTTCAAACTTGCTGGACTTTCAAAACCAGCAATGTTTGAAAAGAACTTTTTCAGAAGCCTAACACTTTTATTTTTTTTTTGGATACAGCCGAACACCTGGAATGTTCTAAATTAAGCAACAGCAAGTAAGAAGTCGGAACCCAAAAGCCTGCCTCAGACGGGCCTGAAGTCAGCCCATGATATACCTCACTAATTTTGGATCGGAGTGTAAGTCGGGTAGGTTTAACCGAGCAATTTAAGTTCCGTTTGAATTTTTTTAGAGTTTAGATAAAATATTGTTAAATTTAGTATGAATTTGGATAAAATTTTAAAAACTTATATTAAATTTGGATAAGTTTGAACAAAAACACCAAACAATTCGAGTATTTCAAAGTCCAAACTATATATATATATATTTTAAAGGGAGCCATAATTCCCACTTCACTTTTGTCCAAATATACTCCCTTCTTTATTCTTATTATGCATAATTACATTAATACCCTTGAAATTTTAATTTTTTTAGGGAGTATATTTTGTATGAAAGGATATTAATGTAACTATGTATAATAAAGAGAGAAAAAAAAGAAAGAATGTGTATTTGGAGTAAAATGCAGTGGGAATAACGGCTCTCTTATTAAATATACATAAAAATTATTATTGATCTGATAATGCTGGTAATTTAGATTGTGAGACTATATTAAATATATATTATATATGTAAGTTTCACAACATAAAACCGTATATTTTTATTTTCTCATTATGAAATTATAAAGACCACTATAGCAATATATTGGTTCTTCAATTCTTATCTCTCTCACATTACATAAATTATTTGTTTTGATATTATTAATAATTTTATTAAAAAACATATAAATAGAGTCTAATTTTAATAAATTAATTAACTAAAAAAAGAAAAAAAAAAGAAAGAAAAAAAAAATTGAAATGTAATTCAGACAATGTAGGAAACTTGTACGATTCGAGCCTAACTTGTGTCAAGCTTGAGCAAACGACCTTGGGTTACAATTTGAACTTGGGCGAGCCTAGGTAGCTCTCAACACAACTTTGACTGGGCATGAACAACCTCTCAACCCACCGAGATACACTCCTAATTTTGAACATGTAGCAATTTGCTAATGGGCTTGGTCCCATCTACTCACCACTCTCAACAAAAAATAAAATAAAACAAAATAAATAACAATGATTTATTCGCACAAAATTTTTCCTCCGAAATCCCTCCTCTCATTTGGGAGATTCGGAGAAAAAAAATTATAGGAATAAATCATTAATCTAAAATAAAATTGATAGCACTGTACCTCCTCCGATAACGCCAGCCACTGTGGGTGAAATACACAACTCCACTTCTCTGATCAATGTCCAAACCATTGGTGAGCCCAAAAGGAATCCCTTGTGACTCTGTTGCAACCTTGGTGGCCAAGCCACCCTCAGGGCCCACGATGACAAGGCCCATATATGCGTCGGCGATGTAGAGTTTGTCGGACTTTTGGTCGAACCGGAGGCCCAATGGGCGCCCACAAATGTGCTCCATTTGTTCATGGTCATGTGAACCTTCACAACCATCTCCGAAACCAAAATAAATGTGAATTGAGATTTTAAAATGTTTAGGTGAAAGGGACACATGGTTTGTTGGGGGCTCAGAAACCCCAGTGGCATTGGGGTAGCTTCTACTACACTGGCCTCTGATTACAGGAAAGATCGAGATACAAATTAAATTATCAATTTGTTTTACAATACTCACAAGTGTTTTTACAATAATCAAGTGTGTGGGGCGTAAAATTAGATCACTTAACTGCTTTATTTGGGCTAAATGGGCCCATGAAGCCTTTTTGAGCTCAAAACTAGAAGAAAATAGAACTAGAACATTTAATTCTTAGATTCGAAAGAAAAATGAGGGGTGACCATTAGTTTAATGGTAAAAAGCTTGGCTTAATAACTTTGAGATTATAAGTTCAAGTATAGGGCTAATTAATTTGTATATTATACCAAAAGTTAAGTGTGTAACCAATGTTTTTCCTCCCAAACGCACATTAATATGTTTTAATTAGATGTTGTTTTTTTATTACAAAGAAAAATGAGAGAAATTGTAAAAGGTTTATATAATCTTCTGTAATAGCATTCCAGTTCATTCATGTTGTTTCTAGATGTACTTTCTGTTTTTCCATTCTTCTAATCAAATTAATGGACATGATTTGCAACCACAAATTATATAAAAAGAAACTCATCAAATGATATGATAGTGATGTTTTTTGAAATAATAAACCACTTTCATGGATCTTTTGGTTGGAAATGAATCGATAGAAATTTCCCATATCATTTTGTATGGATTCCCCCTCCCCTTATTTTTGTTAGCTAGATTTACATGGTTGAACTAATTTCTTAATGAATATAGTTTTAAAATAATTAATGACTTTACATGGCATCAAAGTTTTGATTGTAAGAAATCGTAGGTTCAAATCGTGTTATCCTCATTATCTCTATCATCGTGCATGATGTTCTATTTATTCTGTTGCATTATTCAATTTTCATTTCAATTAAATGTTTCTGTTGCATTTTCAAGTAGTGTAGTAAATTTAAAGATTTTTGGTTTAATTAGTGAACTCCAAGAATCTAATTAAAGTTTCTGTTGTCATTTTAAGTTGTTGAAAAGTTGTTAAACAATCTAATTAAAGTTTCTGTTGTCATTTTAAGTTGTTGAAAAGTTGTTAAACAACATTTCCTTCATTCAATGAATATGTTCTTAGAGAAATGCTATTTACACAAAAAATTTATTTACAGAATGTATAGAAACTCTCACATGAAAGTAGATCTAATATACGTCTCACATGTATGAGTTCACTTTCATGTGAGAGTTTCTGTGCATATATTTTCTATATATGTAGCATTACTGTTTTAAAACTTGATTGGATGAAATCTAATAGGAAAACATATATCTTTGAAAAGTGGTGCATATGAAAAACATTATAAGTACAAAATAATGTTATATGCACCAATTAGTATACTGACTAGTGTACCAATTGATGATGTGACATAATTTAAGATGTTTTTAGTATTTGTAATTTGTATAGTGAGTGGGGTCAATAATAATGACATAACTAGTGTTGGCACATTAGTTAGTACACTAATTGGTACATGTAGCACCACTGATAAGTACATGAACAATGCTATTGCACTAATTAATGTACTAATTAGTATACCAATTGATGATGTGGTATAATTTAAAATGTTTTTGATATTTGTAATTTGTATAATGAGTGGGGTCAATAATAATTGGTGCATGTAGCACCACCATAAATACATGCACAAGAGCCATGCAATAAATACAATATATGACCCCACCTGGAAAATTAGAGCCCTCAGGATTGAAGGCTTCGTTACAACCGTTGTGTGGCCAAGCAAATCCATTACCTACCCCTATTTAGAATTGACATATATATTGGGGATAATATTAAGAAAAAAAAAAAAAATCACAATTATGTTGCCTATTTAAGTCTCAAAATTTGAAATGTATAAATCAAATTTATTTTGTACATAATACACACTACATCAAGGGTAAATTTGTGTTATAATTTAATATTAAACATTTTTTTGAATATTATTCAGGGCTATTAAAATATTTATGGTTTAAAAAAAAAAAAAAACACTCAAATACACAATTTATGTTAAAACATCATATGAGAATAACAAAGTGTACACAACATTACTTCTTTGAAAATGTTGTTTCCTTGACTCAAACTCGAACTACAAAGCCTCTAAATCATTATTTACAATTGAATATGTATGTATATATGTTTTCTTTTTGGCAACCACTGGTCCCCAAAATCTACAATCCCACGCCTACCTACCAATTTAATATTTTCCTAGGATACAATATTAAATAATTTAAAAAAATTTATTATTTATATAATTTTAAATTAATCTTGTAATAAAAAAAATGAAAAATAAGTGAGACCCTTTTTTTTGGAACTTCACAATTTCCAAAGGGATCCACACTACTCATTTATGTGCTATGTTACATGGACTCGGGTACGGGTGTCGGGTGCGGGTATGTATCTAGAGGTCGGACTCATCAAATCATAAATTTAAGGATACGCGGACTCGGCAAAAAAATGTCATATTTTTATATTTTTAATCTAATATGTGAGATAAAATGGTATTATATTTAACTTATAGTGTCAAAATGACATTTATAGCAATTATATAACAATATATACATATAATAATAGTGTTATATACAATTATATATGAAGTATCCGTTGAAAAGTATCCGACACATATCCCATACCCTTGTCCGAGTGTCGGGTGTCCGACACGGGTATTTGATTTAATTTGAAGAGTCCATGTAACATAGTTTATGTGTGGGGTCCACTCATGTATATGTGAGACCCACATCATAAGTGGTGTGGATCATTTTAGGGATTGTAGAAATTTAAAAAAAAAGATATCTATCATTATTGTAAAAAAATTATGAAAAATGTATATTAACTGACCTTTATCAAGTAATTAAGAAACAAAAGTTAACCCGCGAACTATTCTTGCTATCTAGACTATATTACATGCCACTCTGTAAGTATTTAATAATTTTCCATAAATGAATATGAATGCAGAAGGTTGATAATGATGATGTTGATGATGATAAGGTAGGGCATATACCTATGCAGAGAGGTCACAGCAAAACCAATCCACTGCCGTTCATTTTGTAGCCACTTGATAATCCGGCCGTCCGATACGCCGGTGTATGGACCTCCGCCGCGTGGGTCATGGCAAAGCTCTCAGGCCCAACTGCGTCCACAATTGGAATGGTATGCTTGTCACTAGCAGATAACTTCTTGGTTTGAAACAAATGAGAGACAATTTTAATCTGATCAATTGATGAGAGAAAGACTGATAATAGAAGAATTGTTGATGTGGTTAGGAAGAGCTTTGAGCTCATGGCATTGGATAGAGAAACCAAATGAACCATTGTTTGTGTGTGTGTCTCTGCAAAAAGTGTATATAGAGACAGGGTTATATATAGGGGGACGGAAACTAGAAGACAATGGTGCTGTTTGGTGTAGCTGTTAAAACAGATTATACATTATAACTTAACATATTATAGATTATGACTTTAATCAGAAGCTGTTAATCTGTTTGGTATAGTTGTTGGATTATAAATTTAAGTTACTGAGTAGTGCTTGTTAAATAAGCTACGAAGTAGCTTTTTCAATTAATTTTTATTTTTTATTATTCACTATTTGTCTACATTTTTCATAAAAAATAATAATAATATTTAATAGTCCATTTGGGTCTTTTTCTATTTTTTAAAAAATAAAAAATAAAAAAATCTAAGAGTATAACCGTGAATTAACATGTCCACAGCATAAACTGATAATCAGAAGCAATGGGGTGAGCAGCTTCTCAGAATCAATTTTTTTGACTTAAAATAAGTTGTTAGAATCAGAAACTGTTTGAAATAAGTTTAACCAAACAATCCAAATAGTGTGGCGATAAATTGTCTAATGGCGTAAGCAACTTATGGCCTCATTTGTTTGGTATGTTTTCGCACGTGTGTGTTTTCTGAAAAAAATGGAAAGTTCATGAATATTTTTGATTTTGTTTCTTTGTGAAAATAGTTTTCTATAGTAAAGAAAATCAACTTGAAAAGTGTTTTTTGACGAAGGGATTTTCCAAAAAATAAATTGTTAAACAAATTTAAATATTAATTTCTTATGTCATATTTTCAAAAAGCAAAAAATAGAATTCATAGTCTTGTTGGGTAATGGCTTTATATATACTAATTACTAGCGGAATAAGTAACAAAAAATAAAGAAACAATAAAGAAATTAATGTCATAATATATATGGGCAGAGGTGATGCATAAGGTTTGAATTCAAAATCTTAATTTTCATTAAAAATACTCTTATCACTTGAGCAACATACATATAATAACATTAACTTTTTTATTATTTATTTGAATTGCACATATATCGCGTGTACCACCAGTTAGAAAGTTTTTATTTTAGGTTTGAAAAAACTTCCCAGTAATTACCAATAGGTCCTAAATTTCACTTAATAATAGTTGAAAAATCTTAAAATCCCCAAGATATTGATTTGTGATTGTATATCAATTTTAAACAGTAAATAATAATTCCAATCAAATAATCAAAGACAAATCGACACAACGATTTAACGTGGAAAAACCACAATTAGAGGGTCTCCAATTGTTATAAAAAAAAATACGGAGAAAAATCACAAAACAATCCACTAAGAAGACAAAAAAAAAAAAAAAGAGGAAGAAGAAGAAAAAGAAGGAATTACACAAGTGTACCCTCAATTACCTAGCGGATCCACGCCTGAATTGAACTGACCCCTATGTGTCTCTTCCACCACCGTCTTCATCTCGGAATTGTCTTGCCCAACGTTGAATCCACAACGTCGATGTCAAATTTACGACGATGAGTCACTCCGGAATCCACCGAAAAACAAATCTCTCTTTTGTGAATAAATGAAAACAAACAAAACCTTGATGATATTGATTTGATGTTATGGATCCATTGGTCACTCTTAAATCATCCCTCCAATATAAAGCACTTTGTATCTTGTTCCTCTCTGAAAATCTGGACGACTCAAACCCTTTTTTTGACTTAAAATAAGTTGTTAGAATCAGAAGCTGTTTGAAATAAGTTTAACCAAACAATTCAAATAGTGTGGTGATAAATTGTCTAATGGCGTAAGCAACTTATGGCCTCATTTGTTTGGTATGTTTTCGCGCGTGTGTTTTCTGAAAAAATTGGAAAGTTCATGAATATTTTTGATTTTGTTTCTTTGTGAAGATAGTTTTCTATAGTAAAGAAAATCAACTTGAAAAGTGTTTTTTGACGAAGGGATTTTCCAAAAAATAAATTGTCAAACAAATTTAAATATTAATTTCTTATTTCATATTTTCAAAAAGCAAAAAATAGAATTCATAGTCTTGTTGGGTAATGGCTTTATATATACTAATTACTAGCGGAATAAGCAACAAAAAATAAAGAAATAATAAATAAATTAATGTCATAATATATATGGGCAGAGGTGATGCATAAGGTTTGAATTCAAAATCTTAATTTTCATTAAAAACTCTCTTATCACTTGCGCAACATACATATTATAACATTAACTTTTTTATTATTTATTTGAATTGCACATATATCGCGTGTACCACCAGCTAGAAAGTTTTTATTTTAGGTTTGAAAAAACTTCCCAGTAATTACCAATAGGTCCTAAATTTCACTTAATAATAGTTGAAAAATCTTAAAATCCCCAAGATATTGATTTGTGATTGTATATCAATTTTAAACAGTAAATAATAATTCTAATCAAGCAATCAAAGACAAATCGACACAACGATTTAACATGGAAAAACCACAATTAGAGGGTCTCCAATTGTTATAAAAAAAAATACGGAGAAAAATCACAAAACAATCCACTAAGAAGAAAAAAAAAAAAAAAAAGAGGAAGAAGAAGAAAAAGAAGGAATTACACAAGTGTACCCTCAATTACCTAGCGGATCCACGCCTGAATTGAACTGACCCCTATGTGTCTCTTCCACCACCGTCTTCATCTCGGAATTGTCTTGCCCAACGTTGAATCCACAACGTCGATGTCAAATTTACGACGATGAGTCACTCCGGAATCCACCGAAAAACAAATCTCTCTTTTGTGAATAAATGAAAACAAACAAAACCTTGATGATATTGATTTGATGTTATGGATCCATTGGTCACTCTTAAATCATCCCTCCAATATAAAGCACTTTGTATCTTGTTCCTCTCTGAAAATCTGGACGACTCAAACCCTAGAAACAACGAACAGCGCACTTTATAGAAAATAAGATTACACAAGCCGCTGAAGTTCACATTTCACTGCTTAAGCGATGTGACTAAAGGTGGTGCGAAACAAATAGGTTGACTGCTCGACCACAACGTTCACCATTCGAGCGGTAGAACTTTCTTCACAGAAGTTCAAGCGCTCTGCAAAAATATTGGATGATCTGTTTCTTCACTCGAGCGTACATATAACCGCTCGAGTGGTCAAATAACTTCGACTGCATTTTTGCTTTTTGCTTCGGGGGCGCTGCCTCTCGACTCCGTCGTGGCACAGCCCCAGATCCACTATGGGGCGTTGTCCCTGGACCCTCGTGAGTTGACCGGGCAGCTCGATCCCCGACATAGTTAGCAAAGTAGCAAACATGAAAGAATTAAGATTACAAACTCTTTTGCAAGGCACAATTAGGGTTGCATTCGCATCTAAATGCTTATAGCCTTATTGAAATAAAAAATTAAATAAAATTACAATTGAAAGGAGTTTTGTCAAATGAGATTGCCAATAACAAAAACATTGTGACATTTTTTAGGTTGAAAATCTCAATCCAATTTTCTTATGTTTTTTGAATTTTATGACACTTAAAAAATACACAGGTCATTTTGTGATTAGTTCAAAATCAAATTTTAATTTTTAAATCCATTTAATCAATTGCCAATAATATATTAATGTTATTTCCTTAAATTTTGTGATTTCGAAACATGCAATGACGTTATTATTATTTTTAGTTTCAATAGTTATGTTATGAAATCTATATCTATATTTATACTTCTATATATACGTTTACATAAGCAACACTGTTGTTGAGTTAATGAATTTAAAACTTCTAATTAATTTTTTTTTATAATTTTGAATTAATAAAATATAAAAACACGCGTGCCATAAAATCATTAGTCATTTCACTTTAATTATAATTATTGACCTTTCAATTATTGTGGTAATATATTTCAAATTCTACAATTATCACCTTTCAAATTCCTAAATGTATGATTCTTTTATAATAATGATATGAAAAATAAATTAAAATTTTAAATAATTATAACAATTGAACACTATTTCATAATTTTAATAACAACTAAACAATACTTCAGCTTGTTTACTATAATAGTAAAGATGAATCCATACAATACATATTGATCATATCCCATCATCGTTACTTTTCAAATTTCATTATCTAAAGTTCTATGTTTTTGTTCAAAGTTTACATTTTTTTTAAAAAAAGCTAAAAAGTATATTTGACATAAAACTATTGGCACATCTAGCCATATATCTAATTTAAAATTTTGAAAATCTTCTACATGAAAAGTCCAAAACAGAATCTTATTCATTATTACGGCACATCTCATCTGAAATTTGAAATTTTGGAATACATAGAGTCATGATCATTAATGCTAGGAGCCATAATTATATATATTTTGTGACTTTTGTATCCAAAATATACATATATAAATATATCTTTTCTCAAGGAATCATTCTTTTAATATTTCTTAAAAATCCATTTCCTAATCCTCGTACTCATAAATTACAGTTTAAAGAGATTTGTAAGCCTGAATTACGCCTCGAACATCACATACACATTAACCATCTTGACATTTCTACAATTCATGTTATATAATCCAAATGATTTTATTACGTTACTTATTTCCAAAATCAATTCACAATTAATCCGTTGTGTTTTCGTGTTGAGCACTCACATCAAAACAATACTCACATTGTTACCAAACTCAATATTCACCTCATATTCACCTCATAATGCAACTACAGCTATATTCTCAATATAGATGTTCATCAACAGTTATCTCTACAATTAAACACAAGCTTGCAATCAAATTTCATAATCAAATAAACAATTCATGGTCTTGTCGAGCCCCATATAACCACCATGGTCTCACCGAACCCTACATCTACCTGCTTTACTGATTGTTAGTTAGAAGGAATGCATTACCTCTATATAACACAGTCTGCTTTACCAGGTGCTAACCAGAAGGAACACATTACTTCTATATAGCACATCAGCTCGCTTTACCGATTGCTAGCAGAAAGGAATGCGTTACCTCAATATAGCCAAATTACATTCCACAATACATATATATCAATTTCTTTCCATTCATTCTCATCTAATTGCGCACTTCCACAATTAATCGGTAAGGTTTCATTTCAACTTATTTCACATCAATTCTACAACAAGCAATGTTGTAACACCCAAAATAATAACAACCACCTTATAATATTCAATGGAAAAGTAAGAGTTTATACAATATTAATCTGTCATTGATTTCCTTTATCGTACAAAAGATGACGTATGTATGTATACATTCATAAATCATAGATCATGAATCTATAGCATATGATATGTGGTAATCACATGTAACAAAAGAAAATATAAATAAATTTATGTCTTGTTGGCTACATCTTTCCAAGTTGATACTTGGATACAACAAAATGAGTTAAACTCAATACATATAATGTCAAAGGATTTTACAATAAATATTTATACAAAAGAACAAAATAAGCTCTCAGCTCCGAGGTCTTCCCAAGCTACTTCCTTGGTGGAGGTATATAATCAGCACCGAAAAGTTGTTTTTCACATAGGGTGAGCTAATGCCTAGTAGAGATACTTGAACACAATGTATGTGGCTTAACAAAGTCATATGGTAAATGTATATATATGCCATTTACCAAAAGATTACACTTCCTTTTCAAAACAATGCAATGCTATAATTATATATCAATTCATAAAATAATACTTTTTACATTAGGATACAGGGCAATGGATACATAACATTGGAAATATCTAGGTACATGTTTACTAGTAGGCTTTATAAGCACTACCAAAGTCATTTTACCGATACTAACCGGAAGGATCGGCACCTAACCGGGCAGGTTTCTGGACTTTCACCAAGAACACACAAGCCAATATAATAAAACCACAACCACAACCCCTAACCAAATGTACCAAGGTATTCACCCCCATTTTTTTTTAAAAAAAAAATAAATAAATACATTTTCAATGTAAGGATATGAAATAATGTTCAATGCAAAATGTATGAGTAAATGGTTTTCCATTTAACCTATTCTTTGTATAATTTTTAAAACAATCAAAGCTATCCTCAACCGATAACCCAAAACAGATATCTCTATACAAATGATAAATTTCCAACAACAATTATAATTTTATAAATTTCAAAATAGGAGTGATAATACTTATCCAACTCTAATTTCATCATCAACATGTACATTCATTTTATCTTTTCAAAACTCAATTTCTTTTCCTTTCATCTATAGGTTAAACACTAACGATTTCCAATAAAACATCCTTTACTTTCAAAAACACATTTAAAGGAGAAATTTTCTCATATTTCAATATAACTCAACAATATACTCATCATCACAACATTTCTCAAGAACCCCTATGAAAACCCTTCTTTTACATTTCAAAAACCAAACCCTAAAGCAAACTCCCAACTCCCAAATCACAATACTTTACAAGGAACACATAACGAAGCTAAGAATCACGTAACGAGGTTGAAGAAGCCCCTACTTAAAGAGTAGAAGAAAAAGAAGGCAAGACCTAACTTTAGATGGAGTCAAAAATGAAAACTTCACCGATTGAGGTGTTCACCTTTACGAGCTGTACACTTTTCTCCAAAGCATTAGGGTGGCGAGATCAACGGGTTTGAGTGTATTTGAGGTTTTTAGATAAGAAATAGAGAGAGAGAGTGAAGACATTAGATTTGGGAGTGTTTTATAGAGAGAGAGAGATAGAGATTAAAAAGTGATTGAAAATATCTTTTTTCCGTACTGATGTACGCATAGACTGCTTGAGCGACCAAACCACCACTCAAACGTCAGACACAAGAAAGTGATACCGCTTAAGCGACCAAAACATGGCTCGAGCACCCAATGACCCCCTTTCAAAAGTTTTGCAGACTGTAGAAGACTGCTCTAACAAAAAAATGACTGCTCGAGCGAAGATCTCCCCACTCCCAGTAGTAATATCTTTTTTCCGTACTGATGTACGCATAGACTGCTTGAGCGACCAAACCACCACTCAAACGTCAGACACAAGAAAGTGATACCGCTCAAGCGACCAAAACATGGCTCGAGCACCCAATGACCCCCTCTCAAAAGTTTTGCAGACTGTAGAAGATTGCTCTAACAAAAAAATGACTGCTCGAGTGAAGATCTCCCCACTCCCAGTAGTATTGCCGACTTACAAAAGTACTAAGAGAACCCAAAAATCGCTCGAGCAACCAAACCATTGCTCGAGCGAACAAGAAAAGAAACATACAGCAATTCTAACTTCCAACCTATTCAGGACACAACCAGCAACTCTGAACAACCAAACCCTAATAAAAACAAGATAAGAAGAAATATAAACACGAGAAAGAGTATTGAATCCCAGATGCAAGAACATAAAAGAGCCTAGTCTAACCCGAGCCGTTATAAATACCATATTCCAATGATGGCTAAGAACAAAACCTCTAAGCAATAAAGACATAAATTTCTGTAAATAACACAACAAGATGCTCATAACATTGCCATATTTCACCATTATCAAAATATCAAATAAAGTTAACTCGACTATTATATTATCTCAAAATTTTCATAATTGGTTCCATGAATTTCAAATCATCAATATTTATAGTGTAGGCTAATTCCATGACTTTAATTCCATCATCTTAGTTTATGTTTCCACAACAAACATACGATACATAACTTCTATGATTCAATTTCATGAATTCAAATTTCTAATGATTTTGATAAATTTCCAATTCGTGCCCCTTTTCAAAATTCATAACAAATCCCTTCGCATCCTTCCCATTCCATTGTCACAATTTGATTCACAATAATCAAATTTGGCTCAACAAGTATTAAATTTCCCATGTCTCATTCTCAATTTATTAAACAAATAAATAAGGTTAGACTCTTTACTGAAATTAGCACAACTATGTTCTAATTATATAATAACCTCAATGAGTACATAATCATCAACCCTTCTCTAATTTCATGAATATTCCATTAAAATATTTTGCATTCAATCATCACCCTCATCTTTTATCACTTCCAAATTTCATAATCAACAACAATAGCCTTAGTTTAATTCTCTAAATCCAAAACCCTAACTCAAAAACCCATATGCTTTTTAAAATCTCTCCACGGTCATGTTTTTCATGCAATAAGAAAATACCACATGTCTATCTATAACAAAGTATTGAAAAGAAGTAAGGAAATCCCCATCTTAAAGAGAGAAAAAGAGAACCCAAGCTCAAAACCCCCAAATTTTGAATTTGTCAAAAATTGATCTCTACTAGTCAAAACCCTTGACATGCTCGTCATTTTGGTAAAAAAAACTAGCACCAAAATCTTCTTGGATTCAAAGAGATGTGAGAGTTTGTGGGTGTTTTAGAGTGAATGAGAAGAAAATAGAGAGTCTAGAGAGAGGGAGAGATCATAAAATGAAGAAGAAAAGATAGAAATTAGCCAAATAGGGAGAAAAAAAAGGCACAAAAATTGAGACAAACATGCCTCTGGCCACACGTATGAAAAAATTTCCCACACCTATAGATTTTTCAGAAAAGAAAACCCAGATTCTGCACTACCACCGCACCTGCGGCCAACTAGAATTTTAGACAGCCATTACTCCTTCATCCGTACTCCGTTTCTAGCACTTCTTGTGTCTAAATTGAAGCTCCAAAAATAAGTTTTCCAATGGTTCTAACCTCACAAAAAGATTCAAAGTGTGGAGGGAGAAAAGAGCAAAATGGTGAAGACTACTCAAAAATAAAGATATGAATTCAGAATTTTTTTTGGTCCAACCTTATACAACCATCAAGCTAATACATCATTAAGGCTCCCACTACAAGAAATAACACATTTGCCGACCAAAAAATTGGTCGCTAAACGCTCATTTTTAGTCGGCAAAAGTTATCTGCGACCAATTTTTTTGGTCGCTACTTTGGTCGCTAATTGAGGGTCGGCAAAAGTAATTCGCGACCAAAATTTTTGTTGGTCGGGAAAAATTGGATTTGCCGACTAAATTTTTGGTCGCTAAATATATGATTTCTGCGACTAATCCATTTGTCGCTAAAACACTTTGGTCACGAAAAGTGATATTTTCCCGACCAAATATCTTAGTCGCCAAAAGTCGAGGAATCGCCGACTAACAATTTAGTCATCAAAATGTAAGGAATTGCCGACCAATGATTTTAGTCGCAAAAGTGTAGAATTTGCCGACCAATTTTTTAGTTGCCAAAACTTTTTTTTTTTTTTCTCAGAACAATCAATTTTTGTTTATAAATATTCAATCCAATAGCGAACAAAATTCATTCAACCCAACCACAATTAAGGAACAATAACATTTAAAAAAGAAAAAGCTTTGGAACAATAATTAACAAATTTCATTAGTAATGAAAATAAAATCCAAGCACATAGGATAAGATAGGTCTATCTTTGGTCAATAAGTTCTACAAGAAATGAATAACAAAGACGAGGTTGAAAACCATAAGGCATCCTATTCTAGGACAAGATATGATCTCAAAGAGTAGTGAATTACAAAAGATTACAGAATGTGGGGTCTGGTAGGTTCCATTCTTGCTGAATCCACTTGTTAGTTTGTGAGTGTGCTTGATTCCTTTTGCTAGGCAAAGGCGAGATGTAATGGTTGTTACTCTTTCTTCTATGATTGTCTTAGCATCCCGGAATGTGTTCTTGTAGAGCTTCTTGTTCCTTTCCTTCCATGCCTACATAGACAATATCTGCTAGCAAACACTAGCACACAATTTTCTCTACATAGACAATACCTGCTAGCAAACACTAGCACACAATTTTCTGTCTAGCTTGACGTAACTATTATCATATATGTAATTAATCTTCTATTATATATTTTGCATTTTGGATTTTAAAAAGTAAAAAAATTGTTTAAAATTTTAGGATTTTCTTCATGGATCGATTCCTCCTTTGTTCCTTTTTCGAACTAATTTTGTGAAGTTCTTGGATAGGAAGGCAAGGTCCATATTCCACATAATTTTGCTATTGTCATATCTAGAACATACATTTGCTACTGATGTAACAGACAGATAAAACACATATTTGCTCCATTAGAGCTTGTGTGTGAGTTGTGTTCATGCACAAGTTAAATATATAAAATATTTAAACAAATACAATAAATGAGAAATTGGGGTCTCCATGGGTTAAGCTGTATCTTGATGAAGATATGAATCATACACGAATGTCTAAAGTATTTATTAGAAACAAACTCAATAGTTTAATTTATCTCATTTGCTTTCAACCATGTTCATTGGATCTTCTACCTACTGTTTTCCATTGTAGATGTTTGTCCTGTCTATGCTTATTAGAGTAAAGGAATCATAATGAAGATTATCCAATGAACATATACACAAAATACTTAAAATCACAAAACTTAAAGAGTCAGTCCATCTGACTATCAACAAATAAAATGTGATCACATATACGAAGCAAACAATAGGAACCAAAGGGTGTAGAATTCTGTTCGCATCCTGTTCTTCCACCTTGTTTTTATGTAGCAATTCTCATCTTAGTAATTTATTTGCTTCTTCTAATTAATTCTTTATTTTCTTTTTATATTATTTCCTAAACCTACTTGAGTAATACACCATTGATAGGTTAAACAAGTGCATTGTAAAGTAATTTAAAGCAAAGAAACACTTCAAACTAACACAATTATCCCTAATTCTGGGATTTTACACATATTCTACACATCAAAAAAGTCATTCCAAAGACCTCCAAATGGAAAAGCCATAACAACTTCCCAAACCAACAATTCATGGGTGGCTAAAGAAACAGAGTGAACTCAAAGTAGAAGAAGAGAAATAGAAAACCAAAAAAATTGATGGAACCCATTAATGGGTTAGGCTTGTGGCTTAGAATTTTGAGAAGCCTAACAAACATTTTATGAAACAGTTTGAAGGCAAGAAAAAAAAAACAAAAAACAAAAAACACAAATCCTTTGTTATTAAAGTTTTGCTTTTAAAAAAAAGTACACACACAATCAATTTAAGTTGGGGCTTTTAAAAAAATGTACATATTCAGTAAAAAAATGGTTTGAAATCACCTTATGATCGTCCAAGAAGACCGACATGCTAATCTTTTAAGCGTGTTCGCCACATCAAGATTGTCTGGGATGTGAGTGAAGAAGATCAGGACGGGAGAGTGGATTCCCATATCTCTATCCTCATCTGATTGTTTGAGATAGAGTGAGGGTGAGAGTGAAAGATCAATCGATTGAGAATGAGAACAAGAACATGACAACAAAAGCATGAGAATGCAACTGAGAGAGAGGGAGAGTTGACTGTTGGTGACAAAGTTCAGAGATCGTGAGAGTTGAGAAGAAGAGGCACTGTGAATTTGTTAGAGATTGCCGATTGATGAAGGGCAAGTGGAGAAGAGATGGACTGTTGCACTCAAAAAATTTTCAGACAGAGAGAGAGAGTAAGAGCGGGCCTTTTTTTTTAATTTTTTTTTTTCTGTTTTTCAGGTGCAAAATGACGTCGTTTTTTGATTGGCGACCAAATTTTTTTTATCGCCAAAAAATTTCATTTTCCCCCTCCATGTTTCAAATTTCCCTCCCAAA
>NW_021024940.1:101495-123588 GCF_004153795.1 Camellia sinensis | reverse complement strand
TGTTACGTCCCTTTATGGGTCAACTGTACGTCTCATGAGCCAACTGTTATGGATCCTTCTGTATACGTCCCTTTATGGGTCAACTGTACGTCTCATGAGCCAACTGTTATGGATCCTTCTGTATACGTCCCTTTATGGGTCAACTGTACGTCTCATGAGCCAACTGTTATGGATCCTTCTGTATACGTCCCTTTATGGGTCAACTGTACGTCTCATGAGCCAACTGTTATGGATCCTTCTGTATACGTCCCTTTATGGGTCAACTGTACGTCTCATGAGCCAACTGTTATGGATCCTTCTGTATACGTCCCTTTATGGGTCAACTGTACGTCTCATGAGCCAACTGTTATGGATCCTTCTGTATACGTCCCTTTATGGGTCAACTGTACGTCTCATGAGCCAACTGTTATGGATCCTTCTGTATACGTCCCTTTATGGGTCAACTGTACGTCTCATGAGCCAACTGTTATGGATCCTTCTGTATACGTCCCTTTATGGGTCAACTGTACGTCTCATGAGCCAACTGTTATGGATCCTTCTGTATACGTCCCTTTATGGGTCAACTGTACGTCTCATGAGCCAACTGTTATGGATCCTTCTGTATACGTCCCTTTATGGGTCAACTGTACGTCTCATGAGCCAACTGTTATGGATCCTTCTGTATACGTCCCTTTATGGGTCAACTGTACGTCTCATGAGCCAACTGTTATGGATCCTTCTGTATACGTCCCTTTATGGGTCAACTGTACGTCTCATGAGCCAACTGTTATGGATCCTTCTGTATACGTCCCTTTATGGGTCAACTGTACGTCTCATGAGCCAACTGTTATGGATCCTTCTGTATACGTCCCTTTATGGGTCAACTGTACGTCTCATGAGCCAACTGTTATGGATCCTTCTGTATACGTCCCTTTATGGGTCAACTGTACGTCTCATGAGCCAACTGTACCGTCTCCGTGGACGTGAGTCAATTGTATGCCTTTATGGCCGTCCCTTAATGAGTCAACTGTTTCTGCTAGTGCTAATGAATGTACCACATATGATTAACTGTGAATTCTGATTATGAATATGATTCTGAATCTATATCTATTATGAACTATGATTTCTGAACATGATTATAAATCCATTTCTGATAGCTACTGAATTCTGTTTTCTGTAACCGTTATGGACAACAACATTCATTAAAACCCTTTACTCTGTTATTATTCACTAGGCTCCAGCTCACTGTTTATATATATATGTAGGTGATCAGGCGCATGACCAGGCTTAGAGGCGTCTGCCTGGAATCAATTTTTGTCAACCAGCCTATGTGCCTCCCGTGGAGATTCCGGATATGTCAAGTGGTTATGGCTATGTGATTAAAGTTTAACTTTTGTTTTCTTATTTGATTAAACAAGTCTTTGTTTATTTTTGTAAATAGGGCTAAGTCCCTTTTTGTCTGTAAGTCTGCACAGCTCTATGGACGTTATATATTTATTATTTGCTTCCGCTAGCCCCTAATATTTTGATTTCTACTTAAGAGACCTTCGGTAATTCACGGATTACTGGCCGGTTACGACACTAAACCTATAGGGGCAGGTTTGAGTCATGACAACTATCTACATCTATATTCTCTTTCATAATTTTAAATTTCAAAATTACTTATATAGAAAGTCAAAAAATAAATTTTAGCCATATCTTTTATCAAAATTTAAGTCATATCTGATTTGAAATTAATTGTTTTTAAATAATATTTCAAATGGAATTTTATCTTTTTAAAATTTGAACATATTAGTATTTTTTTTTTTTTTTGAAAAATAAAATATAAATGTGGCACGAAACACATATGGCACGAAACTATTAGCCTATCCAGTTATATCTAACTTTAAATTTTAAAAAAACGTAAATAGAATTTTAAAACAAAAATTCAGCCATACTTAACCCTACAACTAATTTAAAATTTAGGAGAAAAATCAAAATAAAATTTTAATAATAATTTATAAAAATTTATTAATTTCAAGTATACATTTCCTAATCCTATTTAAAAAATATAAAATTAAAACTTAAAATTTTAAATATAAAGTTTAAAATAATAATATACACTTCACTTCTTTTAAGTAAGTCCTAGGCCAAAAGCACTGCATATGCCCGGTCTAATATTGGATAATGTTTTCAAACATAAATATATCTTAATATTAATAGAATAGACATTAGTTATATTTTAAGAATAAATATATAAATTTCATAATTAAAATTTTAAAATGTTAATAAATATGCAAAAAAAATTAGGACAATAATGGTATAAAAGTCAACGTAAAATAAGTTTTTAGGTTATGTTTAGTGTTTAATCAGTTGTAACACTCCTTGTAATGACCCTTATCCTCGTCTTAGCCATGATCATGTACATCAGCATGATTTTGTTTTATTAAGCTTGCATTTGTAGATTTGACTTATTTTGCCTAAAGTAACGGTCCCCGTCTTGTTTTGTGCTTATGTGGTTTTGCTTGAGTATTGCTTGTATGCTTTGTTCCTTGCTTGGTGTGTGTAGCCGAGGTCATCGTAAGCCTAGGTCACACCTTTGAACCTCTTACACCTAGGACCATCTTGGAATCACCTTGGTTGACCTCCACTTTCACCCTGGCATATTGGCCGAGATGTCGTCATCTAGGCTGAGATGTTACCATCTAGGCATCCTAGATCTTTGATCCTTGCACCCAACGATCTTGTTCCGGGACTGGTATGACCTAGACCGAGGTGTGGCACATCTAGGCCGAGGTGTGGCACAGCTAGGTCAAGTGTTGTCCTTCCTAGCCGAGATCATTGAGACCTTACTTGCCATATGCACTTTGTCATGCTCTTGTCTTGTCATTCTGTCACCTTTTTGATGAGATCCAACCAGCCGTTGCCACGTGTCCCAGCAGAGGGTTAAGTCAGCCGGCAGAGATAGAAAACACATCATTTTGTCATATCCTAGCCTTGTAGAGAGAGAAGCTCCAGGAAAGAGGAAGAAGTTCTTAGAGTGAGAGAGCTAGATTCCAAACTTGATCTTCACACCTTGAACCGTTAGATCTGTGTTTTGAGGTTAGATTCTTGATTTGCTCTTGTTGTTCTTTATGTTCGTCCAATCGCATTGCATGATCTAGCATGATTCATAAGCCATGCATTGATTTAAAGTTTGGTTTTAGAAAGAGAAAATGATGTTCTTGTGTTCTTGAAGAAAAGTCTTGTTTTGATCTGAAAGTTTGTAGCGAGTTCCATGTTTTTGTGTTTGTTTTCATGAAATCTTCAACTACGGGTACCCAGGTCAATGTTTCCAAATTCATCTCATGAAATCTCAGATTTTGTAATAACAAGTTATGATTTTAACATTCATGTTCTTCATGTTCATATTCTTTATGTTTTTCAAAAGAAAACCCAGATTTTCCCGACTTCGTTTCCCTGAATGTGGTCGTCGGGACCATACCTCGGCCAAGAGGTGTGGGACCTCGGCCAAGACCTGGTTGGTACCCAGCATGTTTTCCCAAGATAAGAGGCAGTGTTTTAACTCCCAGCATGTTTTACTTTGTTTTGACTTGGTTTTGAAAAGAAATGCCGAGATCATTTGTACTCATGTAAAGCTTGTTCTAGGGATACATTTCATATCCATCTTTGAGCATCTTTTGTTGTTCTCTTGAAATGCATTCAGTAGACTTTGCCATGTATTTGTAGGACTTGGACCCTTGCTTTAACCCCGACGTCCGAAGAGCTATGTGAGTGGTATTTTTAACAAAGCTATGTTATAATGTTTTGATAAAAGCTTTGTTTTGCTTTGCATTGGAAAGTATTCAACCAGGCATGAATGATAATCCCTAATTTTTGTATCAATTATTATGTTCGTTTTGATGACATTCTTGGAAAGTCCTTAGTGTTAGGGGACTATAATGCAACTAGCGCGTTTGTCTTGGAAAGTCCTTAGTGCTAGGGGACTATAATGCAACTAGCGCGTTTGTTTGAGATATCTCCTTTGTCTTGCCACCGACTGTTTACCGTGTGGGTTTGTCCAGAATGTCATCCCTTGTATTATATTGATGCTAGTAAGCATCCCTTGAAGCTTTGAAAGATTTGATAGATGAACTTGATTCATCCAATGTATTGTACAAGTTATGCTATGTATCGTTTGGATAAAGATCTCGGATATCATTCATTCAAACATTTATTACTAATATCATTCACTGAGTATCCAAGCTCACCCTCTCCTTATATATATGTAGGTGACGAGCAAGAAGGCGGTGATGTCTAGATGATTATTTGCAAGATGTTTTTGGATTCATATTTTGTAGCATCTTGAAGATCATGCTTCTTGGCTTTGTAGTATATTTCTTTTGTGTATGTCAGCTTGAGAAGCCTTTTGATCAAGATGTAATATGTACTTATTTTATTTGTATCCAAGACGTAAAACCACGTTATGTATGACATTTCATTTGATCTATGCACAACTCTTATGGACTACTTAGATTTAAATATATTGCGTCCGCACATGTAAGCCCCATATGTATACTCTGATTGTATGTGAATTTTTCTCCAATTAGCCTTTGGTAATCTCGGATTACTGGCCATCACGACATCATTCTACTAGGGGCGGAATGGGGTCGTGACACTCCTAAGCTAACACATGCTCATTACAACCTAAAAAATTATTATATAATTTTAACTAATCATTTACTGAATGTTTACTCATTGATTGATAAGTTTTCTTAGTTAGGTCTGGGCTAGGGTTATAACATAACTCATGGTATATCTAAATCAACTTGGTCTTGGATTAATAAATAAAATTTTGCCTAAGTTTAAATTTTAAATAAACAAACTTAAATATGTACATATTTGCTATTTTCATTATGACAAAAATATTAAAGATATTTATTGTGTCACCCCAAAAATCGAAAACATTAAGAGATATAATAACAAAGAAATACAGAGTATTTCTAAGGTTTTGAGTCCAAAAATAAATAAGATATATATCAAAGTTAAATAAATTACAAACAACGTTGCCCTAACTTTACAAATTATAAGTATAAATAAAACAAATAGATAAATCTAACTTCGGTAGTTAGGTTGAAAATCCGACGTCAATCCATGCTTGATATACTTCCCAGACTTTTCCACAATATCTTCTTCGCAGATGAATTCTTCCAAAATATGGCATTAGTACCAGGGCAACGAAAATAGCTATGAGCACTTGACGTCCAGTAAGAACACATATACACCCTAACTTTCTATACTCTCAAAATATATGACCAAGTACAGACAATGTGAACAAGTAGAGGTATAACATATAATTTGCATAAATAGAAAATTATAGAGAATTTTGAACAATGACAACAATGCACAATCATAAACAGCTATTATAAATAACAACAATAATTCATAGTTGATTAGTAACACTTAACAATTAGAAGCAACAGTGAGATCAAGGCCACTAGAGTCCCCTAAAGAGATGCATCCCCCCAACTGCTAGAATTGGACATTGATCTATTTGGAACTCCCTTTTTGCTGTTTTGTAGACCTTACCACAGATGTATGCAACGATTATATACCGCACAGCACTATCGATGGACCTCAAAAGGAATGACAAAAGAAAAAAGGTTTTTTCATCCTAGACCTAACCTTATCCTTCCAAACAAAAAGGTTTTATCCTCCTGAATGTCCCATCTGGACCCAACTTTATCTCACGAAATCAAACCACCGCATAGAGTCTGAATATGTTCGTTTCATCCTAGGGTTAACGCGACAACCATTTGTGCAAGACTTAACTCAAAGCGAACGCATCCCATCATATCTCATTACCATGCCAACACTTATAAGTTACAATTATATTTCCAATTCATTATCAATGAACACAAACCCATTTACCATCCTGCTTAAGTTTCCCCTTCTTAAATTCATTATGTTTGCAGTTAGAACAACGGATAATCATAACAGAGTTAACCAAAGTTACACATGAGACAATCAAGGCATGATAAAATAAGTTCACAAAATAAGCATATATGATATCATAAAGCTAAAACACACAAGAGATATATCATAGAGATGATAATCCATAATTTCACCAATAATTTTAGATATTTTCTTAAGAATTACTTGAACTATTAAAACACAACTTTTTAGACTTTACCAAAAATCACACATGCTATTCATATACCAAATAACACCCCATTTAAATAGATTTCGATTTCATAATTATCTGCTATTTTAACAAATTTTGAAATAGTAGGGACAACTTACCGAATAAATAAGAAATCATGTTATAGTCACTAATCTCATGCATTATATATTTATTCTATCTAATCAACATATAATATCACACATATCATCATCTACATAATAGAGTAAAAGAACAAAATATAGTAGAACAAAAAGAAGAGAAATGAAGGGTTTCAAGGGGTTACGACGATTAGGATGTTAACTATTTATCGTACGAATTTGGTTTATGATTCTGACCGTAGGATATGTATGTTCTAGCTCCATGATCATCCTGCTAAAATTTTATGTCGATTGGACACGATCTCACTGTTGATCTTTCAATTGATGCTTCCAAATATGTCGATTGTTGATCACTATCTTAGACTTGGAATTTACATCATCTAACCCCCAAAATGGATTCTACATGTCAAAAAACCTAAGGTGATCATCCCTGAAGTCATTGGACCACCCGATTAACCCCAATGTGCCATAGCACTATGGATCAAGAAGCGTTGGATAAAACTTACTTCACCTTCTCTAACCCCCGCAGCACACACGAACAGAATCAAAATTTCATATTCAAGCCCACTAGTTCAAGTTCTTATATCTCCTTCATCGTAACTCCATTTTGCCTCATTTTTAGGTCGTTAGGTCTCGTTCCGCTTCCTTTTACGTGCCATCAGAGTTCTGAAAGTTGACCAAAAATAAAATTTTTCTTCCCGTTTTTGAATTTTCTTCAAGCCATCTTTCAAACTCCATAACTTTCTCGATTCTTAACAGTTTTACTCTGTTCTTTCACCAGTCTCTTCGCCTCACTTCCCACTTCGTCTAACACTGCTTCGCTTTCTCATTTATTAGTGTAATGGGTGGTTTCGGCATGTCGAAAGTAGCCCAAAAATCAACTTTGAACATTCAAAGAATTTTCTTCTTTGTTTCTTTCTCCCTTATCTTCCTTCATCTTCTTTTCCTTCACCTATAACATGCTGTGGAGAGTGGTTCTAGGTGGTAACAGAGTTAGTGATGGTGGTGATGGTAGTTCCACAATGGAGGCGGAGCTCACTGTGATGGTGGTCGTTGAGCTTGATGGTAGTGGTAATGGAACTTAATTGTGAAGGAGGTTGGTTTCGTGTTGAAAGGTGGTGGTGGTGGTGGTGGTGATGCTTATGGTGGCGGTAATGGAGTTCGGTGGCTATCACAACCTGAACCTCACCTCATAAGGGTCGGTGAGGTGACCGGCTAGTAATCTATGATTACCAAAGGCCGTCCTATACAAATCAAAATAATCGAGGCTAGCAGAAGCTTAATACAGAAATAAAATAAATAGTCCATTAAGCTGTGATAACTATATGAACAATCACATAATTACATTAATTTACCCACTCAATAATACATACATATCAACATGTGCAAAACATTCATCTTCATATATTTACATATAAGTCAAAACTCTAATTTCAAGTACATAAAATCTACCAAAAATCAACATGACTTAGCCTCAACCCGGAGGCACCAAAATCTCAAAAGGCGTTAGATGGTGGCTCGGCTAAAGAATTCCTTCTAGGCTTGTTCTTCATGACGCTCACCTATATATATATACACACACAGTGAGCTAAAAGCCTAGTGAATAACATTAAAGTAAAGGGGTTAGTGAACAAATTCTAAATGTATTATATTTGTAAACAAATCATTCTCATATCCGAACATAATAATGGTACATCCAACAAAACATATCATATTGTCATCCAACTAGAATAATTGGTTCTGGATACCAATTATCAAACAGAACACCACTTCGTCAAATGGTTAGCGAGATCTCGTATTCACTTGTATGTCATGGACTCGTATTAACATGTTGTCCCCCATGACTTGGGACTATCTTTGGATGCCATGATAGATTCAAAATCGGATATTCATTCACTTAAACAAAATAACATTTCAGAAATCATAACTTGCCAAATATCATTTCGAATATAATTCATATGAATGTATCTTTATAGTAATGCTACTCATAGTGCGTGGTTGGATACACCTCAATGGCTCAACCTGCAGAAACATATCCAAGCACAACATCTCAAAACACATTCAATTTATCAATCGGGTCTTAAACCTATTCGGATCATTCATTACATATTTGTTAAGCCGTTTCTACTCGTTCATTAATTTCTTTCGTATTTATGTTATGCATATGAATGTGAAATACTCATGAAAACCATGCAAATGGAGGCCCGAAAGTCAAAAAAACGGAAAGAAAACAAAACCAAGCCTACCCTGCAAACCGCACGTGCGGTGGCTTGGCCGCTCGTGCGGTGGATCTGGCCACTCGTGCGGAGCCAAAGCAGAATGTAAATTGAGGCAAAGGAAGGTTGACCGCACGTGTGGTTTGGATTGAAATGCACTCTGAAAATCTGCTGCAAAATGGAACTTCCTCTTTTCAAAATCTAATTTCAATTTCATGTTTTTCAAGCCCCAAAACTCTTAAAAACAACTTGAATTTTACATTTCTAACTTCAATAAAAAAAAAATAAATCATAATGCCATAAACAAAACCCAATTTCCACTTAACAGATCAAAACTTAGACTTGAAGTGCAAAATCATAAAACAAGCATATTTGAGTTCCAAGTCTAAAAATCTATGGAGTTTCCTCTTTAAATCTCAAGAACCATGCAAGAGAGCAAGTGTATGAAAAATTTCATGAACTCATGCCGTCAAGATCTTGAGCTATTTCCTATAATTCTTCTCTTTTATGTTCATAAATGTGCATATGAGTTCTCACACCACAAAACCCTCAATTAAGCATGATGTCTTTCTTAATGAAGCTTGAATTCAAGAGAATATGAGTGTACATGACTCAAATCTAAGAAATTAGAGAGAAATAGATGATTTATGAAGATTTCCTTCAAGTCTTATAACGGTTAGGGCTTTAATCGACACTTTTGTACCATTGCTATTATGTTTTCCCTTTTTTCCTTTTGGTTTTGTACGTTACTTTCTACTTGGTGGGCATGGGAAGCCCTGCATTGCTCACAGGAACAAACTGCAACATTTTCTGATTGTGTTAGTCACGCCTACGACCACATAGGTCGCACCTGCGATGGGCTAGGCTGCACCTGTAGTAGGCCACGACCAAAATACGCTCTCAGGTCCAATGTATGGGGCAAAAGTGCATGGGCCACAAAGAGGCTGCATGGGGGGCCCTGTGAATAGCATGGTCGTGCTCGCGATGTAACCAGTTGGGCAGCTCATGCCCACAAGCTTTAGTTCGCACCCACGATCTTCTTTAGCCTATATAAACTCGTACAACCCGAAAATATCTATTTTCATCTCTTTTTTCTCCCAAACTGTTCCAGATGCCATTTTTAACGTTTTAATGTCTAAAACCTTGGTTTTCATCTAGTTACACACATCTTCTACCCCTACTCCTTAAGGCTTTTGTGTAGAACAAAGTTGGGGCTACGTTTTAGTCAAAAAATTTCTACTTTTCACCGTCATTGATTTTTGACTTCTCTTTGGTTGCTTCTTGAACTCGAGGTAGGGATTTCTCCACTTTTGTATGGTTTTTAACTTAGTTATTTGCTTTTCAAAACAAGATTGTGATTTGGGAATTTTGAACAAAAGTTTGGGGTTTTGGTTTGAAATCAAAAGAAAGGTTTTCAAATGGAACCATGGAAAAGGTTATGGGGATGTGATGATGGTTGTTATATGTTGAATAATGGTCTTCTTTACTCAAAAGTGATTTGGAAAGAAAATGCAGTTTTGTTCTAAAACTATGGGTTTTGACTTGTGTTGGAAAACATTGAAAAATGATGTTGGTTTTTGTAAGATGTGAAAGAATGTAGATATTGATAATGATGGTGGGGTTGGATATGTAATATTGCTCACATCATGGAAATGATGAACATATATATTGTTATTGAAATTGTCTATTGATTAGAAATATTTGTTTTGGGCTATCGGTGGAAGATAGCTTTGATTGTTATAGAAATTGCATAACGATTAGGTGAATTAAATCCAATTTCTCATTCATTTGCATTGAGTTTTGTTGCATACTTAACTAGTTGTAAAAGTTATTGTTTTGAGAAAAATAGATAAATTTCGGAAGTAAGTGTGTCTCGTTGAAATAAGTTGGCCTGAGTGTCCATGGTGAAAGTCCTAAAAATCACGCGTAAACATGGGTGCTGATCGCGCAAACAAAATTTTTGTGAAATGGCAATAGTAGTGCTTGTATAGCATAAGTTTACATGGGTGCTGATTTACGGTTTCCTACGGACGAAATTTCCGTGAAAGGTTGTATTTGTTTTGGGTTTCCCGAAGTTTGTGATTCATTGCCCTTTTTTTGTTATAAGGAAAGACATTCTATGAATTGTGGTATAAAATTGGCCTTGCACGGTTTTGAGAAGAGATACAAAAAAAATATGTTTTAGGCATGAGCATTGCATATGCATCACCTTATGGCTTTGTTAAGATTCATACACCATATTCTAGTTTCTCTATTGGGCTTTGGCTTACCTTATGTGGAAAACAATTTTTAGGTGTTGATGATATGCATCTACCAAGGACATAGCTTGGGAGGACTTGGAGCCTTGGGCTTCTTTTTGGTGTATTTTGTTGTTGTTATTTTTGTACAAGCCAAGGGCTTAAACTATATGATGTTGTACTCACTTTTGTGTAACCGAGCGTGGACTTGGAAAGATGTATAGCCTTTTATCTCATTTCACTTGTATGTGATATATGTTGTAGATTCAAGATGTAAGGTTTATAAATGTATATCGCATATATCACATTTTTATATATCAAACTCTGATTAATGAAAGCTTGTCATTTCATTTATGTTGTTATTTATTAATTGTCATGGGATGAGTTATTGTCAATTATTTCGGGATGTAACAAGTCTTCCTTGTTCTTGTTCTTTCTCTTCTTGAGTTCTCTAGAACTCTCTCTCTCTCTCTCTCTCTCTCTCTATCTCTCTCTCTCTCTCTGGATTTTTTGTTGAGTCTAAGTTTACAACTAAGGCTCTTATATATATGCCTTCCCAAGTCAAGTTAAAATGAACTAACTAAGGGGTGAATTTAACTAAATCCAATTAATTCATTTTGAATCAAATTTTTACCAAACTTCTCATTTGGTGCTAAAAATTATGCTGATCACAAATATTTACTCAGTTTTGGTTTCTAACACCTCTAAGGCCTTCAATTTTCAGTTTACAGTTGTAATGTAACAGGTCTTCCTATGAACAATAGATATAAATTCAAATCCTTATAATTTACACCATTAGACATACAATTTTACATCAAACACATAATCAATTAGCACATAAAAATGCAATTAGATGATTATTTCATCAAATGTATGTTCGGGTCGTTACAGTGGCAGTGAAGTTGGTGGTTCAGGTGGTGATATTGGTAGTTTAGTGGTGTTGATGCAGGTGATGAGGAGATTATATGCATGTATATAGTTATGTATAAATATAAATGATGAAGGGAGATATACAAAAGGTGATGGATGGAGCATACAGGTGAAGAAAAGAGGGAGCAGGAGTTGAGAAGGATGAGAGAGCTTTGAGATATGGAAATCATTGATATGTATGCATGTATAGATGTATATATAAATATATAGATAGATAGATAGAGGGTGCAAGAAGATGATAGAGAGAGTAATGAGAATAATTATACAAAACAATCTTGAAAAATATATTATTTTTATTATATAAAAATACGGGGTTTCACATGTATTTATCAATTTAAAATATATTTACATAAATAAGTTAGTCAAGTGCAACTTGTATTGTTTGACTCAATCCTAACATGGCTCATGACAGTTCGATTATCCCATAGAATTTTAGAAATTTCAAAAGTGGTCTTACACTTTATTTTACCATATCAATTCATTATTTTTCTAAACTACAACATGGCATACAGTAACTTGAGTAATATTTCTAACATAGTTATTGAAATAAATATAAAATTTAAATCTTTTGCTTCATTTCTTTGTTTTAGGCCACATTGCGTTAACCTCTAAAACCCAAACCTACCTTTAGTCATGAAAGCTCACTACTATCACCACAGCAAGTTCTTTCTACATCTAAAATTCACCACAACAATCAAAATTACATATAAAAATTTAAATCTTTGTAATAAAATTTAAAAAGAAAGAAAAATAGAGAATAGATGGAAGAGAGAGCTAGAGATACCAAATTAAAAAAAGAAAAAAAAGAAAGTATCGTTATGTCATCTAACAAACTTTGACATGACAAATTATAATTATAAAAATTTTATAGCCATAATATAATTATGCTCAATAGAAAGCAGTTTTGTAATTTATACAAATTTATTTGTTTTTAATTTTACCAATTGAATTATGATACATATATTTTTTTATAAAACAAAATATATAGAAGACTTGAATAATTACTGAAACTTACTTAATCTTATACATTTATTTGTTTTTAAATTATTTATAATTAATTTTAAAACTAATTTTTTAAATAATTGTCATAGGTTTTACGCTAGTGTATATATATACATATATTACATTAATCTCTATAAGTTTTGGGATACTCAAGTTATAAGTCTAATTTCAAATTTTTGGAGTAAAAAAATAATAATAATTTGAAAAGACTATATTAACCCTACTTATTTGTCTATCAATTGACTGTCTACTTATATGTCAACATATCTATCCATGTGTCATCCCTTATTTGTTCATGTATTACTTATCTGTCCACCTATCGCCATCTCTACCAGTCGCAGTGATTGGCCACTACCACCAATGACTCTTTCGGCAACTTTTTTGACTTTGGTAAATTTTTTGACAAATTTTTCAATGACATCGATGACCTAACTATAATTTAGCTGCACTAGGGTAAAAATGAAAAAAAAATTCAAAATAATAAATCATCCTTTTTACTAAACAATTTCATTAATAATATCATCAATCCCCAACTATCATATCCCTCATAAAAATAGACTTACCACTAATTATCCTTAAATCTTACTCGAATTTCACTTAAATTTCGCTATTTATAATTTGAAACACCAGAAATAATGAGGATCTCCATTCTAGATTCGTCAATGAATGAATATAAACCCCTACTTATTTCTATGTAATTCAATGGCCCTTGAAAATAAAAGAATAGAAATGGGAATCTCATAATCATGAATCCTAAAAGTACAAAATTAAAGAACAAAATTGATACAAATTAAAATTACAAAGATTATATTGACACAAGAAGTAAATTACAATGACAACAAGTATATTTTGCTCAATTTTAAATATTGTGGATCCATTTATATTTTTATACTTAAATTAAATATTGACATTCCTCTTAGAATCTAGAAATAGCAATCTCTCTAAGAAATAGCAATCTAACTTGACACGTCCTTACTCTACTTCTAGTAGGGCAAATTCCTACTAATTGTTTTGGATTAAGAGTCAATTCAGGGTTAACAACCCTGATCTCCCTTGTTATCATTTTTTTTTTTTCCCCTTTTATATAATGTTGACACTTCATTTTTACTCCATTGTTGAAAATAGACACTTTGCCTCTCTTTTTTTGGAAATTGTATTTCTTGAGTTTTAAATCACTTGATTCGGATTCAAAGTGTACTTTTCATCTCTTGTAAGACCTGCTTTCGTATATGAATAAGCATCTTTTTTTTTTTAGCTTACATTAATTGGACGACAATGAGCTTATCTCTAGACTTTCAAATTCAATAATAGACTTCCAACCAAGGATTGCACCATCAATCATAATTCAGAAATGTTGAAAATCACTAGAAAATAAAATTTGTGAAAACTCCATCAAGGCTAAACAATGAAAATTTCACCAAGGGCTCAATGGACAAGAATCCAACCTCCTTGTGCTCTCATGGCCTGTCAAGGTTGCCATTCTCCCCCTTAAATCAGGTTCATGCCTCCCATTGAGGAGGAGTACAAGTTGCAAGGGCCATGAAAGGTGAGTGACTTGGTTACTTTGGTGTCCATTTATGTTTTTTAAGTTGTTGGGCCTATTGAAAAAATTAAATTAAACTATGTATGATATGTTTTCTGTGAGCTTTTGGGCCTTGTGGAACGTTTTTGCTACAGTGGTTTTTAGACCATTGGATCTATCGACCATTGAAGAGCCTAGTTGATCATTCACCAAATCAAACCTCAACAGGTAAAGGCTCTGGTTTTTTTGTACAAGGCTTGGTTTAGAAATTTATTTTTTTAATATTTTACAAAAAATGTGTAAAAAATATAGAGAATGAGTTGATTTTTTATACTGACTTTTGATTTTTTTTGGCTAATTTAACTTGTTCCCAAACAAGCCCTAAACTCTAATCTAAGACCATGATGTTTGTACTCAAGGGTCCATCATGGTTTCATTATGATAATCTGATTTATTTATTTTTAAGCTATTGTGTGTAAATTATTCAAAAAAAATCATATTGATCTAAAAATTATAACTACATAATTTTATTATATTTGTTTTTTTAAAAAAAAAAAGATCATCTAATTTAAAATTATATTTGTCAGTCATTTTTTCAAAACAAATAAAAGTATATGGTTATGATTATTGAATCAATTTAATTTTTTTTTTCACCAATGATCTACACATATTAACTTAAAAAATAATTGGATCAAATTATCAAAATAAGACTTGCAGTGGACCCCATCTACACGAATAATTTAGGGACAAACCTTTTTCTTGGGAGATTTATGAGGAAATCTTTTTTCAAGAATATATTCATAAGTCCTATTATTTAGTTATTTTAATTCACCAAATCCTAATTATCAAATTTAAGGTAATTTATGAATAATTTATCTTTACAAATATTTTTTGAATGATTAGTGACTTGGTGATGTGAACATTCATATTTTATAATCTGAATATTCATATTGACATGTGTTCACATTGACGGTGTAAGTATTCACATTGACAGTGTGAATATTCACATCACGAAACATTGATATAAATATTATTATTAAGAGTATTTTGATAACTATATCACCCATAGGACTAATTGGAACATAACAAAATAATTTAAACTAAATGAAATATAACCAAATAAAGAGAGATTTATAAATAAATGACCTCTTTCTCTTTTTTGTATTTATTTATCTATAAATACCATGTTTTTCCTCTTCTGCTCTTCTTCCTCTTTTACTTCTCAGTTTTTCCTTCTTTTTTTCCCCCTCTTTTGCATCCCTGTCCTGCTTCTCTTTTGCTGAATGAAAAACTAATCTGCTAATTTATGTGCTCTAATTTGAATATAAGAGTGCATGAAGTATTCTAAATTATTTACGTTGTGTTTAATTGAGAAATTTGGGAAGTGATTGGAAAAGAAAAAAAAAATGTGTGAAAAATTAAGTGAAATGTAGGTATATTTTATTCAAATTTCACCTATATATTTTCATTTTTCCTTTCTAAATCTCCCAGGCAAGCATAGCGTTAAAACATTTTAAAGAAATCAGAGGATATATTAGTTTTGCACTGTTTGATATATATAATCGGATTTATTTAAAGTGTTTTAAGTTAAGGATATCATAACTTCTTTTGACAATCCTTTTTTTTGGTTTGACATAGCTTTTTTCTGTTTTGTTTTGTTGTTGTTTGTGTGTATGCGCTTTTCTTTTTCTTTTTTCTTAATTATCGGATAAAATTGCTGCTAAAAGGGTTAATTTTCAAATCTTCCAATCAAACACAATGTTAAAGCATTTTAAAAAAATCAGAGTATATATCAGTTTGCATTGTTTGATATATAATCTGATTTATTTAAAATGGTTAAAATTAAGGATATCCATAATTTCTTTTGACAATCCTTTTTCTGATTTGACATAGCTTTTTTCTGTTTTGTTTTGTTTTGTTGTTGTTTGTGTGTATTTTTTTTTATATTTTTTATTATCGAATAAAATTGCTGCTAAAAGGGTTGATGTGTTTGGTTATTGTTAAAAAAGTGAATTTTTTTTATAAAAAAAGTTGAGTTGATCCTGAATTTTTTGTCACCTTAACTGAAAAATACAGCTTTTTATTTTCATTACTACTAGCATATCACCCGTGCTATGCACGGGTTGTGTTTCACCACTTTGTCTTTTTTTCTTTTTTCTTTTTTTATATTGTATTAAAATTTAATATTTTGATAATCATATGTGTTGAACTTTTCAAGAAATTCATATGTGATGGACTTTTCAGGGAATTTTTTTCATGCTTGTTCTTAATGCATTAAAATGTTATTATGAGGGATAATAATCATGTGTTGGATTTTTTAAGGAATTCATATGTACTTCACAATTATTTCTATATATATGTGAATTGTGATTTTTAAATGTCTTTTTTTTTTTAAATGTTTTTTTTATTATATTATATTAAAGTGTAATATTTTGATAATAATCATATGTGTTGGACTTTCAAGAAATTCATAGGTGTTAGACTTTTCAAGGATTTTTTTTTTTTATGATTGTTCTTAATGTAATAAAGTGTTATTATGAGAGATAATAATCGTATGTGTTGGAACTTTTCAAAGAATTCATATGTGCTGGACTTTTCAAAAAAAAAAAAAATTATACTTGGGGGTTGGAAGAAGTTAATAAATGCTAAGGTTTTTTTTTTTTTTAAATAAAAAATCAGGAAATTTAGATTAGGATATTGGAGCTCCCACAAGACTTGGGGGGTTAGAAACCCCATTTTTCTTAATATATACTAGCCTATCACCCGTGCTATGCACGGGATAATTATAGATATTTTTGTGTGGTTTCTATTCGGGTATTTTTTTTTCCAATTTATTTAAGATGGAGTTGTGGGTATCTTTTTTTTAAAATTTAATTTATCTGTGGTTTCCATTTGTTTTTAATTATTACTAGCCTATCACCCGTGCTATGCACGAGATAATTATAGATATTTAGTTTTATTTTAGATTTTTTTAATATATAAATTATGTTTTTAAAGATTTTTTTATAAAAATAATTTAACAATTTTATCACTAACCATAGCATATGAGAGAAGTTAAAAAGGGTACTATAATGGCTAAGCATGAGTTATATCTATAATTATTTGTATGAGGGGATTTTAAATGCTGATCAGGGGATTTTGACCAAATCAATAAATGCAGGCATGTGGAAAGACATGTAGATTAAAAAAAGTTAATAAATGCTGATCAGGAGATTTTGACCAAATCAATAAATGCAGGCATGTAGAAAGACATGTGGATTGAAAAAAGTTAATAAATGCTGATCAGGAAATTTTGACTAAATCAATAAATGCTGAGTTTTTTTTTTAAATAAAAAATTTGAAAAATTCAGATTCGGATATTAGAGCTCCCACTGGGGGTTAAAAATCCCATTTTGCTTAATATATAGTATAGATATAAATACAAATATTTATATTTGTTTTGCATTTTTTTTAATATACAAATTATTTTTTTTAGATTTTTTATAAAAATAATTTAACAATCTCATCACTAACCATAGTGTATGAGAGAAGTTGAAAAGGGTGCTGCAATAACTATGAGAGAATTCAAAAAGGTTTGTGAGTTGGGAAAAATCAATAAATACTGAGGTTAATTTTTTTTTTAAATCAAGAAATTAGAAAATTAGGATTGGTATATTGAAGCTCCCACAGGCCTTGGGGGTTAAAAATCCCATTTTGCTTAATATATAGTATAGATTAATTAGGTAAGTTATGATGTAAGTTAGATATGTGATAGACATGTGAGTTTTATTGATTTAAAGTTTATTTAGATAAACTTTAAAGATTTTTTAAAAGGGATTGTGGGTTGGGAGAAGTCAATAAATGCTGAGGTTTTTTTTTTTAAAATCAAAAAATTAGAAAATTAGGATTAGGGAATTGGAGCTCCCACAGGCCTTAGTGTTAAAAACTCCATTTTGCTTAATATATAGTATAGATAGATGGGAGAAATTGAAAAGGGTGTTGCAATAATTATGGGAGAAGTCAAAAGGGATTGTGGGTTGGGAGAAGTCAATAAATGCTGAGGTTGGATTGAGAGAAGTCAATAAATGCTGAGGTTTTTTTTTTTAAAATCAAAAAATTAGAAAATTAGGATTAGGGAATTGGAGCTCCCACAGGCCTTAGTGTTAAAAACTCCATTTTGCTTAATATATAGTATAGATAGATGGGAGAAATTGAAAAGGGTGTTGCAATAATTATGAGAGAAGTCAAAAGGGATTGTGGGTTGGGAGAAGTCAATAAATGCTGAGGTTTTTTTTTTTTTAAATCAAAAAATTAGAAAATTAGGATTAGGGGATTGGAGCTCCCACAGGCCTTGGTGTTAAAAACTCCCTCTTGCTTAATATCTAGTATAGATTATTTTGACTTAATCAGTTAAAAAGTAATTAAAAAAGCCGAAACCAAATGGATGTAAGCCAATTATTCTTTCTTCCTAAAGAAAATAAACAGTTCACATCTTCATGGAAGGATAAATTGTCTGATACTATTTTAATGCTTCAATTATCACTTTATAACTAATAAATCATGTTACCTAATTACCAAATTGTGTTACTTTAAACTGACATAAATCTATTACTCTAGATTGGATTTAAGTTTTGGAATTGTATCCTTACATAAAATTTGTGACGTCTCAAAAATTTTAGAACATCAAAGTAATTAAATAAACGAAATGACATACTAAATGAAAAACTTGAAATTTTAATGGGAAATTTCAACTCTCATACAACCAAAAGTCCAACAATACCTAATAAAAATTTAAAATATCCAAATACAGCATTAAACAAAATCATAACGGCCTTAATTATTAATACATAAGATAATAAAATATTATTTTGCTATAGTCATAACTTTAAGCCAATCAAGCTTCTATGTTAGCGTCAACTCCATTTTTGACTTCCATTCTTTTCTTGCCAAAATCTGGCATAAAAAGCCAGGGTAACAAAACATAAGCCATGAGTTTCGCAACACGGTAACACAACAAACCTACCTTTCTTTTTAAGAGAAAAATAACTAAATTATAAGCATGATATAACAATATAATTGCAAACATAAATTACAGCTATAAAAATAATTTTAACAATTTTAATAAATTAGGTGATATAACGATACGGGCTTAGACCCGACCCATTTATTGCTTTTGAATCCGGAAAACCATATACGTGGCAGTCGTTCTTTTCTCCTTATGTTTGGTTTTGGCTTTAGGGGTCGACATCATCTCTGTTGGTGTCGACACTACCTCATTTTCCTTGTCTTGTTTTGCTCCAACGGTCGACACCAACTTTAGAGGTGTCGACACTATCTTGTTGCTGTGTTCCTAGATCGCTATTGAAATTTAGGGTTGACACCAACCTTTGGTGGTGTCGACACTTGCCTTTTCTTGTTGGCCTCAAGGGTCGACACCAGTCTAGGAAGGGTCGACCCTTGTCTACTACAGAACCTGGGTTTAGTTGCTGAAATTTAGTGTCGACACCTTGGGTCCAAGGGTCGTGCAACAACCCCGACTCATGATTAACGTACAATCCATGATTAAGAAGGCTTAATAAGTAATTAAAGTGGAATCTTGCATTACTTGCATATGTATTGCCTTATTTGTGTTTATATCTGTTTAACGTAGAAAAATTTGTTTACGTTTCTGTTTCGATTTGTGAATTGAAGGCCTTATCGACATCCGATTCATAAATTGGCTTGATTTATGTGTTATTTGGAGTTTTTAGAATTTTATGGTAGGTTCAGTTGAAATTCGATTCAGAATGATTAAATTAGAATAATTAATCCTCAATTAAGACTAATTGATGAATTCCTTAATTCAAGCCTAACTAAGGCACTAGTGGACCCCTATATGCATCCAACACTCTCATTTCATCCTTCTTGAGCTACAAACATGGGAGAAAGAGAGAGACCAAAAGTGAGAGTAAGTTCAACAAGGGAGAATGGGTGTATTGCTAAGAGTTGTTGGAGACTTAAAGAGAGTTTAGAAATTTAAGTCTCTACTCTTGTGAATCCAAGGTATAAAGTAAGACTTCAAGCATTTGGTCTTGCTTTTGAGTTGGTAAGTTCATGAATACAAGGGAATTAAGTTGAAATTGAACTAGAACGAAGGAGTATAGATCGTACCATGCATGCATGCATATTTCATGGCGTTTGGAAGTTGTTTTCAAAGATTTCCTCCCATACATGATGTAATTCTAGCATGGTTTGAAGAATTCATAACATTTCTCACCATTGGACCTCATTTGATCATGCTTTGGAAGCTATGAACTCAAGTGAATACATGCATGTCATGTTCATATCATGTTCTTACATTTCAAGTTGAATTTTGCACAATTGACATGCTTTTGGGCCTTGATTTCATAAAAAATCTTTAATTCTTAATGTTTTCAAGTTTAAATTGATTTTGTAACGCCCTCAAAATAATAACAATAAACCCATCAATATAGTCATACATTGATATATAAAAGCTCCACTTTCTTCTATTCATCAGAGTTTCATTACCAAAAGTATTACATGTTAACAACAAAAGTAAATGCCCTAAAGGCTTACAGCTTTCCAAGTTAACACTTGGTTACAACAAAAGAGTGCTAACTCATTTACACCTTAAGCCCTTGGCTTGAATATACATGTAATACATCAAAGAAATAAAACAACAAAAGCCCGTCTGCCTCTAGCCTCCCAAGCTACGTCCTTGGAGGTGGTATGCTACCTGTACCTGAAAATGATATTCCCATATAGGGTGAGCCACAGCCCAGTAGAAATATACTAAACCAAATATGAACTATGACTAAAAGATTAGCAGTTGATAGATGGCCAACACTGATACCTTCTCTTATCACACTTTACAGTTTCATGACATACAAGTCCATGTTACAATTCATTTTCCAATTCTTTTCAATTCTCAATTTATAACCATGGCTCAGAACCTGGCCAAACAATTCATTTGAGACAGTAACTCATATCAAGTACTTCCCCATTTCACACAGATAAGCATACTAGCTATATCACACACCAACAGATAAGCATACAAGCTATATCATCACTTCCACAGATATGCATAAGAGCACTATCACACTTCCAATGACAAGCATATGAGCTCTGTCAACACATTAATAGAGAAGCATATGAGCTCTATCTATGGAGTCCATCCCCTATCTCCTCCCAACAACATCCGGTTTAGAGGTCCATCCCCTATCTTCCCCTAAACCGTGGAGTACATCCCCTATCTCCTCCAACACAACACAATGCATATAAACAACAATTATACACATCATCACACAATACATAAATTTAATGTATCCTTTCAATCGTCAATCTCAATGACAAATTCCAGTGATTAGTTTCAGTTTGCCTAATCATCATGCATTGTCTACAACAATCAAGACTACCCTCCACCGATAGCCCAAAGCAGTTATTTCTATACAGAAAATAAATGCAACAATGGATATATAATCAACATTTCAACTAGGTGAGCGATAAATAATCCAACTACTTTCTTCGCTCGATCGAGAACTTCTTGGCTCGAGCGAGAGTTTTCTGTGTCTGGTCGCTCGAGCGACCACTCCTTCGCTCGAGCGAGCCTCGAGTATATCAGTTCGCAGCAGTGTGTTTTTGCACACTTTTTCACTGTCTTCTTCCTTCAAACCCTAGATCCGGCACACTCTCTCTCTCTCTACATACACCTTCTCTCTACAAATACCCCTAGTTCTAGTGGTCTTCTATCCTAGTCTCTTTGCAAGAAAGGTAGAGCTTGGTGTGGGCTTCGTTTTGGTTCGAAAAAGTTGAGCTTTGGAGCACTTTGAGTTTCTTCCTCCTTCTCCTTTGAGCTCCTAAATTTGAGGTAGGGATGATCTACTCCTTCTTATGAGTTTTGACATAAACATTGGTTATTTTGTATAAATGGTAGAATATGGGAGTTTTGGGAAGTTAGGGTTGAAACTTGAATTATTGAAAAGAGGGGT
>NW_021024940.1:73610-94938 GCF_004153795.1 Camellia sinensis | reverse complement strand
GGGCGAGCCGAGTTCCGAGCATGCATCATCTGCGCATCCCGAGGCAGAGGCTGTGGCCACCCTCTTCTTTCTCAAATTCAAGTCTCTCTGTGTAAACAGATACTTCAAACTCTTGTGGTCCGAGAACACCTCGAACCTCTCACCATAAAGGTAGTGCCTCCAAATCTTCAAGGCAAAGATCTCTGCTGCTAACTCTAGGTCGTGTGTAAGGTAATTCTTCTCGTGTATTTTCAACTGACGTGAGCCATAAGCTACCACCTTCCCCTCTTGCATCAACACACAACCCAAACCCTCTCGTGAGGCATCACAATAAACCGCATAACCCAACCCTCTCTCCGGAATAACCAAAACCGGAGCAGTGGTCAATCTAACCTTCAACACTTGGAACGACTTTTCGCAAGTCTCACTCCACACAAATTTGACTCCCTTCCGAGTCAATCTAGTCAACGGCGAAGATAGCCTGGAAAAATCTTTCACAAACCGAAGGTAATACCTAGCTAATCCCAGAAAACTGCGGATCTCAAACACACTCTTAGGCTGTGCCCAATCTTGCACTGCCTCAACCTTGGATGCATCAACGGACACTCCTTCCCCGGATACCACATGGCCTAAGAATTTCACCTCTCCTAGCCAGAACTCACACTTCCCAAACTTGGCATACAGCCTATGGGCTCTAAGCAACTCAAGCACCACTCTCAAGTGTTCCTCGTGCTCCTCCTCTGAAGATGAGTAAATCAAGATGTCGTCCACGAAAACGACTACAAAACGGTCTAAAAATTCCCGGAAGATCCGGTTCATCAAGTCCATAAAGACTGCCGGTGCATTGGTAAGCCCGAATGGCATCACCAGAAACTCATAATGGCAATACCGCGTACGGAATGCCGTCTTAGGAATATCCTCCTCCCTGACCGCAACGCTTCACGCTCAAGCCACCAGACACAAAACTCAACTCTCGCTCGAGCGAAGGAATCCTGGCTCGAGCGAAGGATCTAAAACACAGAGCTCGCTCGAGAGACAACACTCACGTCCTAATGCATGGACGGTAGTCTCTTGGACCACTCAAGGCACCATCTTTCTTTTTAGCAAAGAGGGCCGGTGCTCCCCACGGCGAAACACTAGGGCGAACAAAACCCTTATCTAACAATTCTTGGAGCTGAACTTTTAACTCAACCAACTCTGCTGGGGCAAAACGATAGGGTGCCATAGAAATCGGCGCCGTGCCGGGCACTAGATCAATAGAGAACTCTATCTCTCAGTGAGGTGGCAAACTAACAAGGTCCTCGGGAAAAACATCCGAATACTCACAAACCACCCTTGGTAATACAATCTGGGTCTCATCACACTCACCACTCATAAAGCTAGCAAGTAGACCACTAAGCTCATTTTGCCCTCGCGGATCATACAACGGTGGCAACACACTACCAACCCGATCCCCCAAGAATGGGAAACACTCCCCGCTCAAGGTACATAACGTGACCCTCTGGCGGTAGCAATCAATGTAGCCCGGTAATGACGATAGCCAGTCCATATCCCAAATAACATCAAAACCCTTCATGGGCATAACACAAACGAGAAAGGGAAGCCTTATGGTCGGCGACCTCTATATCATCAAACCTCTAACACCTTGTTCAAAATTCAACTCACCACCAAGAGGCTGACCCTACACAAATAGGAGATGCCTAAACTGTGCTACTCCAATTCCAAAACAGATGCAAAATGCAGCAGGAATACAAAATGAATGAGATGCACCCGGTGATCAATCAACACACTAGCACCGAGTTGCAAAAAAAAAGGTACCTCTAACTGATGGAGCCGGTACTAGAATCCTGCGTGGTAACAGCATACACGCGCCCTGTAGGCCCCTGATCCACCTGCTTACTCTAGGAGCAAAGAACTGTTGCACCAGACTGGGATGACGAAGCTCCCGGATGGCCCTCGAGGCCTGCACAGGACTGAGCTGTGCTGATAACCTAACGTCATGCCTAGAACCAGACACCTCTTGAGTAGCAACTGCAACTGTGGCAATACCTCTCAGGTGCCCAAGCTGCACCACACTGATAGCAAGACAAAGGCTGGCCCCTGCCCTGCTCTGGCCCTGAGGTCAGCTGAAGAAGAAGCAGCTCGCTGCACCCCCTCCCTTCTGCGGGCAAACCGAGAACTTGGAACCCAGCTGCCACAATGCAAACAAGTTCAAGCCTCCTTTGACTACTCTTCCCCGAGCCCTGCACTCGGTCCGAAAAGGTCGATCTAGCAATCTGCACCCTGAGACTGCTGAGGGTTATAACCCCTCTTCTCCTACCATCATAAGCTCCATAGAGCTGCCATCCACTAAGTGTCTATACTCTCGGATGTAAGACCCCACCAACCCTCAACTTGAGCCTCGCTAACTTCCGCTCAAAACTCATAGCAACGGCATTCTTCGACGCCACCAACTCTGGTGCGAACCTGGACAAACAGTAAAAGTGGCCTCAACTCGCCTACAGACTGCCCTGCTGATTAAGCAGGCTAAACTGATCCCTCAGTTCTCCCTAGCCAACTGCAGTAAGAAACCCTCCTCGAAAGCATTCACGAACGCCTCCCATGTACCACAAACAGAGCCTTCTCGACTTCCACCATTGACCGCAATTTTCCTTCCCTTCAGCTGAAGATGCCAAGTCACTTCAATGCTCCGTCCTCGATGCCAAGCATCTCCGAACGTCTTACTCCATCTTTCTAACCACATCTCAGCCTTCAGTGGCTCCTTTGGATCTCCAACAAATTCGTACTCGGATTGGACCGGAAGAATTCCCTCTTCAAGAAAGAAGGCCCTGCCTCAACTGCCTGATGCCTGCTCTGAGAATACCCAAAGCTCCTGCTAATCTCATCGGGCCAAGGGCACTTCATGCCTGCTGACCCCGCTGGCTCGGCCACGTTGGCCTGACCAACTCCCTCATGTACTGCCGGAACCTCCTCCGGTAACGCACTTCCTGCCCTTGCAACCTACCACGCCTAGCACCTCTTCCTACGTCCTGACATCCTAATAAAGGAATACAGAACGTTTAGCACATCACAAATGTGCAAACTAAACACTCACGTCCTATGCATGGACAACTGTAATTTAACCCACGTAAGCACAATAAACACATAAGCAACTACGAATTCCATTTCCGGATAGTGATAGTCCCGGCGTTACTAGAGTTCCGGTTGAGACACAGCATGATCAAGTTGCCTTTCACAAGACTCCAGAAACCCAAGGATCAATCAAACATCCTTAGAAACTACATTCCATACCCACATAAACACATAAGCATGTTACTCAATAAGCACATAAACATATTGACACTACAACCTAAGTTCTTTATCAAGCGAGACCAACCCATTGTGATACTAATCATTCCCACGTACCCAAAGGTATTCGAACCCGGTACGCTCTATGATACCAAGTTGTAAGCCCTCCAAATCAATAACAAATAAACCCATCAACTATAGTCATGCATTGTAATATATAAAAGCTCCACTTTTCTTCTACTTCATCAGAAGTTTCATTATCCCAAAGTATACATGTACAACAAAGTAAATGCCCTAAAGGCTACATGCTTTCCAAGGTTAACACTTTGGTTACAACAAAGAGTGCTAACTCATTACAATAAGCCTTGGCGTGAATATACATGTAATACATTTCAAAGAAATAAAAACAACAAAAGCCCCGCCTGCCTCTAGCCTCCCAAGTTACGTCCTTGGAGGTGGCATGCTACCTGTACCTGAAAATGATATTCCCATATAGGGTGAGCCACAGCCCAGTAGAAATATACTAAACCAAATATGAACTATGACTAAAAGATTAGCAGTTGATAGATGGCCAACACTGATACCTTCTCTTATCACACTTTACAGTTTCATGACATACAAGTCCATGTTACAATTCATTTTCCAATTCTTTTCAATTCTCAATTTATAACCATGGCTCAGAACCTGGCCAAACAATTCATTTGAGACAGTAACTCATATCAAGTACTTCCCCATTTCACACAGATAAGCATACTAGCTATATCACACACCAACAGATAAGCATACAAGCTATATCATCACTTCCACAGATATGCATAAGAGCACTATCACACTTCCAATGACAAGCATATGAGCTCTGTCAACACATTAATAGATAAGCATATGAGCTCTATCTATGGAGTCCATCCCCTATCTCCTCCCAACAACATCCGGTTTAGAGGTCCATCCCCTATCTTCCCCTAAACCGTGGAGTACATCCCCTATCTTCTCCAACACAACACAATGCATATAAACAATAATTATACACATCATCACACAACACATAAATTTAATGTATTCTTTCAACCGTCATACTCAATGACACATTCCAATGATTAGTTCCTGTTTGCCTAATCATCATGCATTGTCTACAACAATCAAGACTATCCTCCACCGATAGCCCAAAGCAGTTATTTCTATACAGAAAATAAATGCAACAATGGATATATAATCAACATTTCAACTAGGTGAGTGATAAATGATCCAACTACACCCTTTAACCCCTTCCCTTTCCAAATTTCCACATTTTCAAGTCAACCCCTCATTTCCAACAATTAATTATACGAATTAATCAATCAATGTAATTAGGGCATTTTCCATAATTAACATTATAACCCTTAGGTTCCATTTTCATTAATGTTTCAACATTAATTTCACTTTTCCATGCCAAACATGCATCTAGGTTTTATATAGCCAAAACCCCAACTTTTGTAAATTTGCACAAAAGCCCCGAACTTTTCACAAAATTACCAAACCAACCCCAACATCTCAAAATACTAAAATTTAAAGACAAAGCTCATAGTAAGGAGTAGGTTATCCCTACCTCGAAGTTAGAGCTTGGATGGAGAAAAGACCCAAAACCAGCGTGCTCCAAAGACCAAGATTCTCGGATCAAAACGACGCCCTCGACGATCAACACAACTTTTACAAAGGCCGAAGGTGAGGAACTCACCCTAGCTAGATCAAAATCTAGAGAGAAAGCAAGATTTTAGAGAGAGGAGCTCTCAAAATGGCTTTTAGAAAAAGTAAGAGAGAGAAGGGAAAGTAAAAAGTGATTTAAAATCACCCAGCGAATAACTCATATACGTATGACCCGCTCGAGCGGAGAACACAATGCTCGAGCGCCAAGAATAAAAATCTGGACACGCTCGAGCGCAATAAGGCCCGCTCGAGCGCTAAGACACAGGAATAAAGTACATCCGCTCGAGCGAGAAAACCAGTCCGCTCGAGCGCAAATCTCCCTCTCCCAGAACCCTCACCAAGACAGTACTACCCGCTCGAGCACCAACAATCCCGCTCGAGCGCAGAAAAACCAGCTCGAGCGTAGAAAACTCATCTGCAGAAGTTTTGCTGGGACACGAAATACTGGGAGTGTGCAATTTCCGCTCGAGCGCCAGAACACCCGCTCGAGCGCTAAACTAGAAACCAAACTCCGCTCGAGCTCAGAATGACCCGCTCGAGCGTAACACCAAAAACCTGGGCAACAAGGATATAGACCAAAGCGTAACCCACCTGTTCAACACAAGCCCATAAACATCCTAAAACTCAATAAAGTGGAATTAAAGGACGACAACAAGATGGATACCACTACCAACATCACGGAACCGAGTCCGGAATACAACAGAATAGTAAAAGGATAACCGGGATCGCTATAGATTTTCTCAAGTTTTGGGGCCCCAAGGTTGAGTTTAATGGCTTTGAATTCGTGTTTGGAGCTTGGGGGTGCAATTTAGGAATTCTAGATTCTGCACTTCCGCTCGAGTGGAAAACTCTGCGCTCGAGCGACCGCTCTGAGGTCTTGCACTTTCGCTCGAGCGACCCGAAGTCCGCTTGAGCGTAAAATGCATGCTCCCAAAAGTTTAATGTTTTTGCAGACCGCTTAAGCGATAAGGGTTGCGCTCGAGCAGGGACATAAGTCTCACGCTCGAGCGACCGTCGAGCATGAAAATCACATAACCAGTACTTTTTCAAAGTTTGCAGATCGCTTGAATGGAGAAAGTTGGGCTCGAGCGGCCTCTCATATGTTTTCATGTCTGCTCGAGCGAAGGAAGTTGCGCTCGAGCGGGGCCCCTGTTCCCAGCATTTTTGACCAAGTATTTTCAAATGCATTTTTGCATCATCATTGCATTCTAGGCATTCCTAGGCCTAGATTAAGACTTAATAATGAGAGTGAAGGCTAAAAACACACTAAGAACAAAATGAAATGAGCTATGTACAATCCGAGCATGTGTTTTAGTATGTGTATCTGTTATGATTGTTGTAGGTCATGCGCCATGAGCGGTTAATCCATTGGTTTACTATCAAGCTATCTGTGAAGCTATATGTGAGTAATAACTTAGTAAAGCTGCGTTCGATATGAAATACTTTCTGAACGTTATGATATGATATGAACTGTTTTTGAATGATACAAAAGGTTATTATGTGATTACATGAATGATGATCCACTTCTTTGAAATATTTATGTGATATCCTTAGCAGAGGCCCTCGCCCATGGGACATAATACTGTGGCATATGGTCATGAGGCCCTCGCCCGGGGGAAACAATACTGTGGCTCATGTATGACATATGTTACCCGGTATCGGAGGTTCCAAAGTTGAACTTAATAAGCTTGACCAAAGAGATATGCTTAATGCTAACGGATATACCACTCACGATATGAATATGTTTATGACTCAGTTTCTGATACGAATATGGTTATGCTTTGTTCAACAAGAGGTTTGAAGTTATACTTGTGATGGACGTCATTCGTTTAAACCCTTTACTCTGTTATTATTCATTGGGCTTCCGTTCACTATTTATTATTATGTATGTAGGTGACCAAGTACGTGACCATGCTCAGACTTGAGGACCTGGTGTACCAGTTTTGTTAGTCAGCCATTGTACCTCCAAGGAGGTTCCATCTTGTGAGTGAGTCGAGTTTAAATGGCTTGTGTTTAAGACCTTGTTTTTTTGAATTATAAACAAGTTTTCTGTTATGTGTACATTGGGCTAAGTTTCTTTTTGGCTACATCTATATTAAATGTGACGTAAGATCTGCATCATGACATCACGTATATATGTATAAGTTCAAAAAAAAAAAAAGTTTATGTCCCATATATGTCTCCACAGCTCAATGGACTATGTATGTTTTTATATTTGCTTCCACAACCCTTAATTATAAGTTATTTCGTTCAGAGGCCCTTGGTAATCCAAGAATTACTGGCTGGTTACGGCGTTAAACCCATAGGGGCAAGTTTGGGTCGTGACAGGTCGACACCTTGTCTGCTGCTTGCATTGTCCTTTTTGTCAATTCTTCCTAAAAGGTCAACACCACCGACACAAGGGTCGACCCTTGTGAGTTTTTATTTTTTTATTTTTTTTATTTTATTTTTTTTTTTTAGATTTTAGTTTGGTTTTGGGCCCTACTTCTTGGGGATTTTGACTTATTCTTTTGGGTTGACTTTGGGACTTTATTTCACTTTAACCTAGCATTATAAATATGGCTCTCACTTACCATTTTCTTCACTTTATCTTCTATTTCCCCTCTCTAAACCGTGAGTCCTTCTCTCTCTCCAAACTCACTTTTTTTCTCAAAGATCTTCAGATCTACTCACTTAGGAGCATCTCCTCACCTTACTCCTTTGAGATTAAGTGTAGAGCTTGTCGAGGGTTTCGTTTTGATCAGAGCAATTTGTCATTTCGTCACTATCAACTTTTGGGCTTTTCTTCCTTCTTTCTCTTCTAAGTTTGAGATAGGGATTTTTTATACTCTTTTATGATTTTTAACTTAGCTATCTGTTTTCATAAAACAATTTTGAGATTTTGGAGGATTTTAAACAAACTTAGGGTTTGGTTTAAAATCAAAAGAGGGGTTTTCAAATGAATGTATTGAAAATGATTGTGGGAGTGGAAATGAAGTTAAGTTGTGATACAATTATTGATTTTGATACTTGGAGTGGATTTTGGAAGAAAAAGGAATTTTGCCCTAAATATCTCAAATGTTTATTTTGTATAAATAAATGAGATTGATGTAGGAAATGTGAAATTGGACGGATGTTGCTATGGATGGTGGACTTGGATATGTACTATCACTTACATGTTGAAATTTGAAAAGTTTGTCTGTATTGAAGATTTTATATCTATTTAGAAATATCTGTTTTAGGCTATCGGTAGAGGATAACTATGATTGTTGTAGAAATTGCATAAGGATTAGGTGAATTGAAACTAATTTCTCATCCATGTGCATTGAATATTGTTGCTCATTTAATACATTGCAAATGTATATGATTTTGAGAAAAATGGGTAAACGTTAGAAAGAGGTGTGTATTACCAAATCAAGTTAGCCTGAGCATCCAGGGTGAAAGTCGAAAAACGCACGTATACATGGCTACCGGTTCCTGCGGACGAAATATTCGTAAAATGGAAATAGTAGTGCTTGTATAGGCTACGTTTACATGGGTGCCGTTTGACGGTTTCCCGTGGACGAAATATTTGTGAAAGATTGTATCGGTTTAAGATTTTTCCCTTGTTTTCTATTGTAAAAGACATGAATTGAGAATTATGATATAAACAGAGCATGACATGGTATTTGGGAAAGAAATGTAAAACATTTTGACATGAGCATTGTGTATGCATTTCACCCTTATATCTTTATTAAGATTCATATATTTTGTTGGATTATTTTTCTGGGCTTTGGCTCCCTATATGGGAAAACCATTTTCAGGTGTTGGTAAGATGTCTCCGCCAAGGCAGTAGTTTGGGAGGATTGGAGCAAGAGCTTCATTTTGTTTATTTGTTGTAATTATTTTGTACAAGCCTAAGGTTCTATCTGTATTGGATTTAAATCCATTTTGATGTAACCAAGTACAGTCTTGGAAAGTTGTAGCCTTCAGGGCATTTCGATTATCTGTTTAACTTCTATTTCATATTTAGTTGTTGACACATGCTATAGATTCAAGGTTAGGACTTATGAATATATATTTGCATGTGTTACCCTTTTGTACAGCTGAGTCTTATGTAATGGAAGGATATTATAGTCTGATTTATATTGTTATTTACTTATCGTCGTGGATGGTTTATTGTATTAATTTTGGGACGTTACAGGTGACACTCAAAATCTCACCAAAAAGATTTAACTTACCAAACACCAAGCTATGACTATGGTTAATTTGAAATCCCCATTGGTCAATTATTTAAGTGTTACCAACCATAACTACTAGGGATGCCTACGTCTAGAGTTATATACCCAAGCAGTGATATTTGTGCCCCAAGGGAATGGTTTGTTAGAGGTACATAACCTCCTTGTATACTACCTGCACATCCACTCTTATTCTAAAATTGAATATCAAAAATGGTTCAAATAAGTCATGTGCCATCTTAGGGTTTTGCGACGCGAATTACATAAAAATTCTCAAAAATGGCTCATCCTAAACAACCAGTATTAACTCGTCAACCATTAATTTTGTACACTATGTTGATCATTTTAGTAAATTTTTACAATAGTCACAAATAATTACAAAATTAGATCACCATTGATGTTATGCCATTTTATTATAATTTTTAACATAAAAAATTAACACATACATTCTACAATAATCAATCAATGTACAAATTATTGTAAATAGTTAAATCAAATTATGATGTGAAATAATAATTTTAAATACTAAAATAAATCACAACAACGCACATGTATAACCTACTAATTTACAAGATCCAATTAAACAGATTAGTACAACACTTATTTTTAGTTATAATAAATAATTGAAGTGGTAATCTTGGTTCTATTAATATTCTACCTAGAATTTTCAGAACATAAATTTTGTAATTAAAATTACAAATACATTATTTAGACAATTCTAAAATTCATGTAAATCTTAAAAATATTCAACAAAATGTTATGGTCATTTGTAAAAATGAATTTCCCAAAAATATGGGTAAATTACAAATACACCCCTTGTGGTTTGATTAAAATACAAATCGCCCCCCTGTGATTCTGGAAATTACATTCCACTCCCTAAGGTTTCTAATTTCATAACAAATCGCCCATTTTATTAATAAATCATCAAGTCAATTAACAGTTTTTAATGATATTATAAATATATTTCAATTAATAATTTAGGTAATTTTATTATTGTATAGGAAAGTAATTATGAATTTCGTTTTTTTTTAGTTAATTCTGTTAAACAAAAAATTCTAATAAAGGGATATTTGTAATTTTTCAAACTATAGAGACAATCTGTACTTTAAGCAAATATCAGAGGGTGTATTGTTAAATTTCCCAAAATAAATTTTATAATAATTCTACAAAAAAAAAATAAAAAAAAAAAAAAAAAAAAAAAAAAAAAAAAAAAAAAAAAAAAAAAAAAAAAAAAAAAAAAAAAAAAAAAAAAAATTACAGAAACTTACATGGCACAGAATTCAACACATTTCGTTCTTCAAAATGTTAATCCTCTACATTGAAAATTATAAAATCAAACCCTAATGATTAAAAATATGAGGATGAAAACTAGACTTTCGTGGCAGAATTTTCATTTTTTAAACTTAGAGAAATTGCCAAATGTTGACTCTAAATAATAGGTTTTTTGTGATTTGGTAAAATCATGTAGCAAAATCTATCTTAAAAGTCTGAGATTAATTAAATTTCCATATACAATTCGTACGAGGAGCTTAAAATAATTGATAATTTATTTATTTATTTTTTATGTTTTGGTGTTTGGGTGATCTAGACGATGCTTCTTAAACAACCTGTGTAGAAGAAGCCATCTCAGAATCTTGGAGTATAAAATTGGTCAGCAAAAAATCGGTTACAAATATTTTCGTAGACACATTGTAAGAACCGAGTATGATCAACCCCCTGAAAATCTATCAATCATTCTTAGTTAATATCACAAACTACAGCGCATGGAATCCTAACAAGATATTATTTAATGATTTTTAGCGGCTACTCAGATATATAAATAAACCCGTTAAACATCTAAGTATATGTAGGCAAGCTACAAACAAAGCTCTTATCAAGATTTTTAACCTTATCAGCATTTAGAATAAGAATCTGAACAAATTGCAGAAAATGGAGAGGTCTTGAGGTTTATTGCTACTTCTCGTTTGGAAGTAAAGAGGTGATTGATTGAGAAGGAACTTAGGGTGGGGTGGGATTGGATGAATCCATTGGAGGGCGGGGGCGGCCGTAAGGGCGTGGCATTTGTTTTTTTTAGCGCGGCCGCTCATAGAGTCGTGACCGGACTGCCCGTGTGATGCCCCCCATATTGTGGGTTAGCACTGTCCGAGAGGAGGGTGTCTCGTGGAGCAAAACCTCACGCTGTTGATGTAGCCGTTATTCATGATTTAAGCCGTGTATCAACGTCATTGAGTTAAAAGCAAAATCCTAAATGTTGATTACAGAGTATGTTATTTACATTGCATCTTATCTGTTTGATTATATGAGATCTTGTTTCTGTTTTGATTTTAAATTGGGCGAAATGAAACTTATACGGCAACGATTTTTAGCAATTTGACTTGGGTGTACGTATACTAATTAGGATTTATAGAATTTGATTGGTAGGTTTGAATTAAAATCCGACATTTGGATGATTAATTAGAATAAATTAATGCTAGATTGCTTGAATGTAAGTTATTTACATAATTGCCCTTGAGTGGGCTCCCCAAAAACTATTGTTTGGTATCTCATTAAATACAACTCACCAAAATACTTATACGACCACAAATCCCAACCCTGCTTTACTTGCTTAAACTTCTACGTGTTTGACATCATACTACTCTCATCTCTTGCCCAAACGTGAGAGAAGAGCTAAGAATAGGAAGAATTGGGTTTCAATTAGGAGTTTTGCGGATTGATGTGGAGAGGAAATTGACAGGAGTTTTAGAGAAGTATCGTTCCGTCTAGGCTCAAGTTTTAGTGTCCTAAGCCATGGAACTCAAGGTAAGGAAACCAGAGTCCCTAAGGGCTTGAATTGAGTCATTCTCAGGACTTGCACTTCCTGGATAAAATAGCGTGAAGTTGATGGGAGAAGTTAGAATCTTAAATGTCAATGGCAGCTAAGTTATCATTGCATGCCATGTCCATCCATGAGTTTTTGAAGTTAATTTGCCATGAAGTTTTTCCAGCAGTTTCAATTATAGGTGTAATCTAAAACCACTTGCTTAGTTTTCATGGAACAGAATGGCTCATTTGTCATGTGTGAAGCTGATGAAATTCAATGAAACACATGTGCATATTACATCATGTTCTTTTTATCTTTAAGTTGCAATTTGTGTTCAATTGTCATACCTTCTTGGCTCTTGATTTTTATACATTGATCTTTAAAACAGTTGTTGGTATTATGGGTTTCTAAGATTTTCCAGAGAATTGCCCAAAAGGATGAGTTTTGGCATGTTTGATTCTTGGTTTGAGCTTTGGGAGCGAATCTGGAAAACCCAGAATTTGGCTTTCTCGCTTGAGCGAAGGATTTCACGCTCGAGCGACCACCTTTGTTTTCAGAATTCCGCTCGAGCGACGGAATGCTAGCTTGAGCGTAGATTGCAAGCTCTCAGGTTTTTGCGTGTGCAGACGCACGCTTGAGCGACGAGACCTACGCTCGAGCGAAGAAATGTGTCTCACGCTCAAGCAAGCATCGAGCGGAGAATTTCAGCGACCAGTACTTTTTACATTTTTTTGCAGAGCACTCGAGTGAGGGAGTCTACACTCGAGCGACCTCTCTCATTTGGTAAGCTCGCTCGAGCTAAGGAGTCTACGCTCGAGCGAGACCCCTATTTTCAGCAAGTTTTGGAAAATGTTTTTAAGTACATTTTTGCATCCTCATTTCATCCTAGGCATTCCTAGGCCATGTTTAAGGCATCATAATGAGGATAATGTTATAGAACCACACCAAGTCAAGTTAAGGGCTAAGTTATTAATCCCGAGCGTGTAATTTAGTGTGTGTTCGTTCTGCAATTGTGTAGGGTTAGCACCCGAGGACGCTGATTAGCTTGCCTATAGCCCAGTAACCTGTGAGTAACAATGTTGTAAAGCTATGTTAAATTATAATTATTTTCTGAATGATTAACTGTACTACTTCCTGAAATGATATTGTTTACTAAATGAATATTTGTCCTATTTTATGAACTGTACTCGTCGCATCCATAGCAACTGACTGTTACTGCTACTGTTACTGTTACTGTTACAGAGATCTCTGTTAGTTCCAATGTTTGGAACTACTACTGTTTACTATTTTGATGGCCATCAACTGACTGTTCGGTCTGTTAAGACCTACTGTACTGTTCACTATTTTGATGGCCATTAACTGATTGTTCGGTCTATTAAGACCTACTGTATTGTTCTGCTATTGGATGTACCACGTATGACTAATGATTCTTAAATGACTGTTATGGCAAGAAACATGCGCCACTGATTGAATAACTGATTTACAGATGCAATTGACTGTTTTAATTACTGAAAGGGCATTCATTCATAACCCTTTTACACATTTGTTATTCACTGGGCTTTAGCTCACAGTTTATATATGTATGTAGGTGGCCAGGCACCAGACCAAAGCTAGAAACGTCGAGTTAAGCTCATGTTTTGTCAAGCCAACCATTGTGCCTCACCTCGAGGTTCCGAGTCTACTCGAGCCAAGGCTTTTTTTGTGTGTTTTAGATTCCGCCTTTTTGTCTCTGTTAATGTAATGAATGTTTAAGACTTTTGACTGTATAGTTATGGTGAAGGGATTGGATCTCTATCCTGCATACTATGTGTATTTGATATATATATATATATATGGTTATGAATATGGTTTAGTCATAAAAGTTTTTTTCATTCAGGTTTTCACAGCTCATTGGACACCTTGTCATTACTATTTGGCTTCCGCCAGCCCCTTTTATATTGTATTACTGTTATTTCTGTTATTCAGGCATTCGGTGATCACGGATTACTGGCCGGTTACGATCTTGAACCCTTAGGGGCGGGTTTAGGTCGTGATAGAGTGGTATTAGAGCACGAGTTATACCGCACACACGTGTCCAAATGAGCTATAGGATGTCCTAGAAAAATAATTAGGCCATTGCATGAGCATGAGAAAGTGTGTGTGGCCATGATACAAATATATGTGCTAATGTGTATAAGTAAGCAATTTTCCTATGTTTATTATTACTATATTGTATATAGTGAAATGGAGAATGCAAGAAATATCGATGAATTTGAATCATCTGAAGCAAGAATGATGAGGTTAGAAAGAATGGTTGAACTGTTGACTGAGGCTCTAAGACCACAACAGAATCAACAGCCCCCACTTCCTCCAGTACAACCAGAATCGAATGTCCATGATGATGTAATTGCTTTGACACAGAAGTTCAACAAAATGAAGCCACCAGCATTCCAAGGAGGTCTTGCGCCACTAAAGGCCGAAGCATGGGTTTTAGAAACCGAAAAGTTGTTTGAAGTGTTTCCATGTTTTGAGGCACACAAAGTATTACTGGTTACCTTTACCTTACAAGAAGAGGCTAGACGGTGGTGGATTCTCATTCGTGATACCAACAATGCTATGACTTGGGCTCAATTTAAGGAAGCTTTTTATGAGAAGTATTTCCCCCAGTGTGTCAGGGATCGTAAAGTAACTGAATTTGAACAATTGAAGCAGGGCACCATGTCGGTAGCGAAATATGAATCTAAGTTCACTGAACTCACTCGATATGCACCACACATGGTGGATACTGACTATAAGAAGGCCAAAAAGTTTAAGGGTGGGCTTAATGTGGAAATACTCGATCGAATCAATGTCTTGAAACTGCTCAAATACGTGGATATTCTTGACCGAGCAATTATGGCCGAGGCAAATGTCGCTGCACTGAAACAGACTAAGACACCAGTGACTGAATGGCGGGGTAAGAGGGAAGGCTTCAATTTCAAAAAGGACCGGAGCAACTCATTAAATAAAAAGCAAAACACAGGGTCAACAAGCAGCTCTAGTCAAGGGAACAGTTCCATACCACCCTGCTCTGAATGCGGAAAAAGACATAAGGGGGTCTGCTACAAAATTTATGGGGCATGTTACAGGTGTGGCAAGGTGGGCCACATGGTCAAAGATTGGCCTTTCATGTCTCAAGGCACTAGTAGACCCGCAGATAGTGCTGCAGCATCAACTGTTACACCAAAACCCAATCCCAAAGCTACCGGAAAGGAACCTTTAAGGCAAGGCCGGGTGTTTGCACTTGTACCGGGAGACGTGCAAAATACTGAGACAGTTGTGTCAGGTATACTCTCAATTTGTGCCCAAAATGCTTATATTCTTATTGATTCGGGGTCTACACATTCGTTTGTCTCGCATGCTTTTTAACGAAAATTAAATAGACCACTGGAACCCATGAACTATTTGTTAGTTGTATCTTTACTTGCTGGGGGATCTATGACTTGTGCTTATGTGTATCCTGTGTTTGAGATTGTTATTGGGGATGTCCTTTTGTATATTGATTTACTGCCTTTGAATCTTGATCATTTTGACGTAATTTTGGGAATGGACTGGTTAATAAAATATCATGCTTCCATTGACTGTGTAACGAAACAAGTTGTTTTTCGTCCACCTGGATTGCCTGAATTTGTATTTAACGAAGTTGGTGTAGTACCTCCCCCATATCTGATTTCGTCCATGAAAGCATTCAAATTAATTAAAAAGGGGTGTAAAGGGTATTTATGTTGCATATTGACTGTACCTGCTGATACTAAAGCTAATGTGGATGAGATTCCTATAGTCAGAGAATTCCCAGATGTTTTTCTAGATTATTTGCTAGGGGATTTGATTGATAGGGAGATTGAGTTCACCATTGAGGTGTTACCGAGTACACAGCCAATTTCCAAAGCTCCGTACAGAATGACACCTACTGAATTGAAGAATTGAAAATTCAGCTGTAAGAATTGTTGGATAAGAAGTTTATCAGACCCAGTACTTTACCGTGCGCCAGTTTATTTATGAAAAAGAAAGACGGCTCATTAAGGCTTTGTATTGATTACCGTGAATTAAACAAGGTGACAGTGAAAAACAAATACCCATTGCCTCGTATTGATGACTTATTTGACCAATTGCAAGGTGCTCAGGTTTTCTCCAAAATTGACCTTAGATTCGGATACCACTAATTGAAAGTCAAAGCAGAGGACATTGAGAAGATTGCTTTCCGAACAAGGTACGGACATTATGAATTTCTTGTTATGCCTTTTGGAGTTACTAATGCGCCTGCTGCATTTATGGATCTTATGAACAGAATTTTCAAACCATTCCTCGATGAATTTGTGGTTGTGTTTATAGATGACATTTTGATTTATTCCAAGAGTAAGGAGGAACATGAACATCATTTGAGAATCGCCTTACAGACCTTAAGAGAACAGAAACTGTATGCAAAACTAACCAAGTGTGAATTTTGGCTCGATAATGTTATGTTTTTGGGGCATGTGATTAGTAAAGATGGCATTTCAGTTGACCCACAGAAGATTGAAGCAGTGGTGAATTGGCCCAGACTGACTAATGTTACTGAAGTCCGAAGTTTCTTGGGTTTAGCCGGGTACTACAGAAGGTTTGTGAAAGATTTTTCCAAAATTGCTTTGCCATTAACTCAGTTAACTCAAAAGGGAATACTATTTGACTGGATCGATCAGAGGGAATCAGCTTTCCAAGAATTGAAGACTCGACTTGTGACTGCACCGATTCTCACCCTACCCTCAGGTACAGATGGATTTACTATTTTTAGTGATGCTTCTTATAAGGGTTTGGGATGTGTATTAATGCAGAACGGTAAAGTTATTGCGTATGCTTCCCAACAACTGAGACCACATGAAAAGAACTACCCAACTCATGATTTAAAGCTTGCTGCAGTGGTGTTTGCATTGAAAATTTGGCGCCACTACTTATATGGGGCAACATGTGAGGTGTACACGGATCACAAGAGTTTAAAATATTTCTTTACACAGAAAGAGTTGAACATGAGACAGCGGAGATAGTTAGAATTGATAAAAGACTATGACTTGCAAATTGTGTACCATCCGGGGAAAGCTAACACCGTTGCTGATGCACTTAGTTGGAAATCAATTGGGAATTTGGCCTGTTTACTCATTGGACAAAAGGAATTGTTACATGACCTTGAAAATTTTGGGGCTGAAATTGTTTTATGAGAACAATGTGGGATATTAGCTGCTATTTCTACTCAACCGGCACTCATTGAAGAGATCAAAGAGAAACAGCGACAAGATGACTTTTTGAAGAAAATCATTAATGAACGGGAATCCAAACTGAGGTCAGATTTTAAATTCGAAAACGATGTGTTGAAATTTCAGGAAAAGTTGTATGTACCAAATGACCTTGAATTGAAAAAGCGAGTTTTACAGGAAGGCCACAATTCAAAACTTTCTATCCATCCAGGAAATACAAAAATGTACCAAGATTTGAAGCTTAATTTCTGGTGGCCAGGAATAAAGAAAGAAATTACTGAGTTTGTATCGAAATGCCTACATTGCCAACAAGTCAAAGCTGAACATCAACGACCCGCGGGCTTACTTCAACCTTTGCCAATACTGGAGTGAAAATGGGAACATATTACTATGGATTTCATTGTTGGATTGCCTCGCTCCAGTAGAGGTATGGATTCAATTTGGGTTATTGTTGATCGATTGACTAAATCTGCTCATTTCTTACCCGTTAAAACAATTTACAATGCGGATAAGTTGGCTACAATTTATATTAATGAGATTGTTAGACTGCATGGAGTGCCTGTGTCTATTTTTTTTATAGGGACTCAAAATTTACATCAAGATTTTGGCAAAGTCTACAAACGGCGTTGGGTACTGAATTGAGATTGAGTAGTGCCTACAATTCTCAGACAGATGGCCAATCAAAGAGAACGATCCAAACCTTGGAAGACTTACTGCGTATGTGTGTGCTAGATTTCCAAGGAAACTGGGAAAGTCATTTGCCTCTAGCTGAATTTTCTTACAACAACAGTTTTTATTCGAGTGTTGGTATGGTGCCTTTCGAGGCTTTATATGGCAGAAAATGTCGGTCTCCTATTTGTTGGGCAGAAGTTAGAGATGGGCCTTTGCTTGGGCCTGAGATTGTACATGAGACCACATAAAAGGTGAAACCGATTCAACAAAGATTGAAAACCGTACAAAGTCGACAGAAAAGCTACGCGGATATACGAAGGCGAGACAGGGAATATGAAGTGGGTGATCATGTTTTTGTTAAAGTGACACCAATGAAGGGACAGACTCGCTTTGGAGCTAAAGGTAAGCTGGCACCGAGATATGTTGGGCCGTATGAAATCATTGAAAAGATCAATCCGGTGGCATATCAAGTAGCGTTTCCACCTGAAATGGAACATATGCATAATGTCTTTCACATTTCGATGTTGCGAGATTACCTTTGGGATCCTTTCCACGTTATCGAGCCTACCCGTGTGGTGTTGAGTGATGATTACACCTATGAAGAACGACCTATTCAGATTGTAAACTGATGAATCAAGAGGTTGAGGAATAAGGAAATTCCATTAGTGAAAGTGGATTGGTAAAACCATGGTGGCGTCTATGCCACATAGGAAAGGGAAGACGATATGATGAAAAGATATCCTGAATTGTTTCCTCTGGATCCAGTGCTTCCAAAATGAAGGTAATTCGAGTTTAGAAGACCAAACTCTTTTTAATGGGGAAAGACTGTGACAACCCTCACCTCTGATTATCATTAATTCATGATTAAGCGTGATAAGTAATTAATTAAGCTGAAATCCTAAATTGATTACATGAGTATGTTATTTTAATTACATTCTTATTTGTTTGATATAGGAATATCTGTTCGTGTTTTGATTTTAAATTGCGAATTGAAAGCCTTATCGGCAACTGATTCAGAAATTGACTTGGGTTATATACTAATTAGGATTTATAGAATTTGATGGTAGGTTTAATTAAAATTCGATTTGGAATGATTAAATTAGAATAAATAATGCTAGATTGATTGAATGTAAGTTATTTACATGATTGCCCTTGAGTGGGCTCCCTCTCTCCATCTTCTTGCCCCAAAACGTGAGAGAGAGGGAGAATAGGAAGAATTGGTTTCAATTAGAGTTTTGCTTGAATTTGAGAGGAAAATTGAAGGAGTTTTAGAGATTCGTTCATCTAGCTCAAGATTTTAGTGTCCTAAGCCCAATTGAACATCTAAGGTAAGGAAACTAAGTCCCTAATCTTGAAATTGAGTCATCTAGGACTTGCATGTGGATTAAATAGGTGAATTAATGGGAGAATTGAACTTAAATTCATGAGAGCTAAGTTAAGTCATGCATGCATGTCCATATCATGGAGTTTTGAAGTTAATTTGCATGAAGTTCTTCCATGCATGTTCATATTATAGTTGTAATCTAAGAATCCATCATATTTTTGGAAAGAATGGCTCATTTGATCATGTGTTAGAAGCTATGAATTCAATAAACACATGCATGGCATAATTACATCATGTTCTTTTATTTGAAGTTGAATTTGTGTTCAATTGTCATACTTTTGGGCTTTGATTTTATGAATTGATCTTTAAAACATGTTGTATTATGGGTTTCTAAGTATTTTCCAGAGAATTGGCCCAAAAGGATGAGTTTTGGAATGTTTGATTCTTGGTTTGAGTTTTGGGAGCAAATCAGGAAAATCCAGAATTTGGCTTCCTTGCTCGAGCGAGGGATTCCACGCTCGAGCGACCACCTTTGTTTTCAGAATTCCGCTCGAGCGACGGAATGCTAGCTTGAGCGTAGATTGCAAGCTCTCAGGTTTTTGCGTGTGCAGACGCACGCTCGAGCGATGAGACCTACGCTCGAGCGAGCATCAAGCGGAGAATTTCAGCAACTAGCACTTTTCACATTTTTTTGCAGAGCACTCGAGCGAAGGAGTCTACACTCGAGCGACCTCTCTCATTTGGTAAGCTCGCTCGAGCTAAGGAGTCTACGTTCGAGCGAGACCCCTATTTTTAGCAAGTTTTTGAAAATGTTTTAAGTACATTTTTGTATCCTCATTTCATCCTAGGCATTCCTAGGCCATGTTTAAGGAATCATAATGAGGATAATGTTATAGAACCACACCAAGTCAAGTTAAGGGCTAAGTTATTAATCCCGAGCGTGTAATTTAGTGTGTGTTCGTTCTGCAATTGTGTAGGGTTAGCACCCGAGGACGCTGATTAGCTTGCCTATAGCCCAGTAACCTGTGAGTAACAATGTTGTAAAGCTATGTTAAATTATAATTATTTTCTGAATGATTAACTGTACTACTTCTTGAAATGATATTGTTTACTAAATGAATATTTGTCCTATTTTATGAACTGTACTCGTAGCATCCATAGCAACTAACCGTTACTACTACTGTTACTGTTACTGCTACTATTACTGTTACTACTATTGTTACAGAGATCTCTATCAGTTCTATATTTTGGAACTACCGTTTACTGTTCGATGGCCATCAATTGATTGTTCGGTCTTCTAAGACCTACTGTGCTGTACTGCTATTAGATGTACTACGTATGACTGATATGATTTCTAAATGACTGATATGACATGAAATATGAGACATTGATTGAATAACTGATCTACAGATGCAATTGACTGTTTTAATTACTGAAAGGACATTCATTCTTAATCCCTTTACACATTTGTTATTCACTGGGTTTTAGCTCACAGTTTATATATGTATGTAGGTGGCCAGGCACCGGACCAAAGCTAGAAACGTCGAGTTAAGCTCATGTTTTGTCAAGCCAACCATTGTGCCTCACCTCGAGGTTCCGAGTCTACTCGAGCCAAGGCTTTTTTTGTGTGTTTTAGATTCCGCCTTTTTGTCTCTGTTAATGTAATGAATGTTTAAGACTTTTGACTGTATAGTTATGGTGAAGGGATTGGATCCCTAACCTGCATACTATGTGTATCTGATATGTATATATATATGGTTATGAATGTGGTTTAGTCCATAAAAGTTTTTCCTATTCAGGTTTTCACAGCTCATTGGACACTTTGTTATTACTGTTTGGCTTCTGTCAGCCCCTTTTATATTGTATTACTGTTATTCAGGCCTTCGGTAATCACGGATTACTGGCCGGTTACGATGCTAAACCCTTAGGGGCGGGGTTGGGTCGTGAAAAAACTCCTTCAAGCTAATGCTAAAGCCAAGCTTATTCTTGTGTGTGGACTAGATGCAAATGAGTACAATAAAATTTCTGGGTATATTACTGCTAAAGAGATTTGGGATAAACTTGAAATCACCTATGAAGGAACTAGCCAAATAAAAGAGTCTCGGATTGACATGCTTATTCATGATTATGAACTCTTTACTAT
>NW_021024940.1:54150-71478 GCF_004153795.1 Camellia sinensis | reverse complement strand
CACCACATGATTATATATGCAACATATATTATTTGTATAGTACATAGACCCGTATTAATATAAAAGTATATATATAAAGATAATTATTTTTTATTGAACATAATTTATGTAAAAATAAATTATTTACTAGAAAAAAAAAAGAGAGGCCAGTTTTGGCGACTAAACATAATTTTAGTCGCCAATTCCATACTTTTGGCTACTAATTATTTTTTAGTTGTTAAAAAAATTTTCTCACGCTAACATTACCATTTTTGGCGACTAAAGTTTTTTTAGTCGCCAAAAGCCTTAGTTTTGGCTACTACCAATAATTTAGTCGCTAAAAAAATTAATTTCCGTCTAAAAATAACCACTTTCGGCGACTAAACTGATTTTTAGTCGCCAAAACCGCCACTTTTGCCGACTAAACTCAATTTTAGTCGCCAATTGTCCACTTTTAGCTACTAAAAATTTTTTAGTAGCCAAAAACCTTTACATTTGGCTACAACATTTTTTTTTGTCGGTAAAACACCTACAATCGGCGACCAAACCATTTTTTAGTCGCCAAAGCCTATACTTTTGGCTACTAATCTTTTTTAGTCGCCAAAAACCTTCACCTTTGGCTACTAAAATTGTTTTGGTCGCTAAAACCCATGTAATCAGTGACTAATCTGATTTTTAGTCGCCAATAAGTACACATTTGGCTACTAAACTGTTTTAGTCACTTCAATTTTAGTCGCCAATTGTCCTACTTTCAACGACGAAATTTACATTTTTGGTCGCCAAAACTGCTTTTTGTTGTAGTGTTACTACATCTGAGACAACTGGGAGACTCTGAATCAATGACCAATCACACACACCAAAAAAAATCATATTACCTATCGTGTGTAGAAATGATTGTAAAATTTTACTGTCTAAATGATCAATCACTGATAGTAAAATCATATTACCTATCAGCATCAATATGGCATATTGCAGCACAAATGAATAAGTAGCACACATATTCACAAAACCACTTTCTTTGGAGAAATTTGTGTATTTGAGGGATATTTTAGGTGTTGTAAGTTTCTGCATTAAAGGAGTGTGTTAAAGAATAATGCTGAAATTTATTAGTCGATTTTATGTTTTCTGTGAGTGATGTGTCTAGTAGTGTCTATTTTATTTGGTTTCTTGTGTCCTATTCTATCTGAAGTTTTTGATTAGTTTTTCACTATTTTTAGGAGATTTTAGCTGAACATGGGTTAGTGTAGATAGTTGGTCTTTAATGGTCCTTAATTGTTGGAGGCACGAGTATTTCAAAAATTGAGTCATACGAGTGGGTATTTCAAAAATAGTGTCGTACGAGTACTGGGTATTTACCGGATGCAGGTACGCATATTGGGTACGCCGAATACATGCCGGGTACGGCAAATACATTTGGATACATCGTGGGTACGACATGGGTATGGCACCGGTTTAGTGAGGTATTTTATTTATTTATTTTTTTTTTTTTGCAACTGCTAGAATTTATTGCAGCATTTATTATTCTTCTTTCAATTTTGAAAATGTTTCCAACACCGTTTACCCATGAGTCATGGTTTTACTCTCTTTTACATCATATTTTAGACAATCAAAAAAGAAAAATAAAGAATTACATAATTTTTTAGACAAGCTGTTCTCTTTTTAGTTTTGATATTGAAATTTTGATTTGTATGTTGGATGTTTAGCTATGAAGTAAAAAAAAAAAAAAAATTGACGTCCCCCAGCCGTACCCGTACCTGTGCTTCATAGGTCTCTAATTAAGTAAAAAATTATTTTATGAGTTAGGAAGACCACGTGGCCATGTACCCATCCAATAAAATCATGTCATTTTTTCACCATTTTCTTACTTTTAGCGCCATGTAATTTTTAGCCCATTATTATTAGTTGGGCACACCGCCAACGTAAAATTCCCAGAAGATAAGATAACTCTTTCTATTTAAGGAGCTTTTCAAGATGAATAGAATATGCAGAGAGTTCAGTTTTTATATTGCCTACTGTATGTTTGTTTTAATTACTCACTCAGCTTTGTGTTGCCTCGCTCAACTTAGAAGTTGTAGAGAGAAGAGCTTGTTGCTCTTTTACAGACTCCACTGGGTCCCCTAAATTGTTTGAGTTACCCAAGTTTTCCGTCCCTATAAGGTCATCTTTCCTTGCACTCGAAGTTGGTCCCGCATCGAACAATCCCTCAATGTTCTCTTCAGTGCCCTTAATTTTTTTCTTACTCCGGTCAAGATGACCTTGCTCTTCTGTTAATCTTCCATGGTCACAGTTTTCCTTTCTAGCAAACATAATTCTATAGAGAATTTTTTCTTGACTTGCAAAATTCCACTGTAATTAATATTAGGACAAGTTATACCGGCCGTCCCTATTAGTTTGATTCCTATGCTATTTTGATCCTTATAATTTTAATTAGTTCAATTTTAACTCTAAATTTATAGTTTTGTCTCAATTTCGTTTAATTGATTACAATTTTTAATATTTTTTTGAAGAAAAATGTGCACATAAGTAACATGTATAATGTTTTTATATGTACAATTGTAACTTGTTCAATTTAGTGATTTTTCTCCAACCTACTCAATAATTGTTTTCTTCTAAAAATCTTAATCAGCGTTATCAATTGGACTAAATTAACATAAAATTTAAAATAAATGGTAAAAATTTAGCTAATTAAAATGATAGAAACCAAAATGACACAAGGGGAAAAATGCAAGAAATGTTGATGTAATTTGCCATTAATATTAGGGTAACCCTACTTACACAACAAAAAGAGCTCATTATTGTGGGATCTCCGAAATTGGGGAAGGTCCAAGTGCACTCGACAGCTTGAGCCCTCAGTATAGTTCCATGAGTGTAATGTAAAATAGAATGAGAGTTAAAATTTGGCAAAGCTATAGAAAATCCACTAATCACAAGAAATGTCAAAAATGGACTACATCACTGGAGTCGCCACCTAATCTTTTATGAAAAATTAGAAAACCCATGACTCGTACCCAAAGGCCATGATCCATCGTAATCAAAGTGTCTCTGCTCGAAAACCTAGGTATAAGGGGAGATGGTCATAAATTGAGCATCCCCTCTCACCCAATCAAAAATTGGCCTCTACTATTTTATGATATGGGAATTTTTAGCATGACATGATCATATAACCCACTTAGTATTGCTATCTTTACTATGTGGAGAAAACAAATAAAGACCAAATCACTTATTTTGGAATGTTCTAATCTCTTACCATGTTTTTAAAAAAGATGGTTAGAAAGACAAAAATCCCATTGAGATCTCCGCCCTGCAAAGAGATCGGAACCATTCCAACCTAAGCAATGAGACCTCCATACAATGAGCAATCAGAGAGATATACCAAATAAGCACATAGACTCATGGTAGCATGCTGTACATAATAAGAAGCAATCATAGGCAGGGTGCAAAGATGAAAGAGGCTTACTTAGTACTCCAGCTAGGCTTAAATAAGAAATACATGATCCTAGATGCCAAACTAAATGATATGCAAAGAAAGAGAATAGAAATGCTCACCGAGTACTCCAGGCAAGAAAAAATGAAAATTTAAGAAGTGTATGATCTTAGATGCGACATCTAATGCAAAATCTGCACACAATGAATCCTAAGGAGCTTTGGACACTACCAAGATGACATGGATATCAACAATGCACATAACACATAATAAAAATAATGGTCCAAACCCAAATGCATGTCCTTATGCTAATCATGAGATCGTGATATCAGCAATGTCAAATTTAAAAACTAAAAAGAGTAGAGAGTAAAGGTAGGGGGAAGAGAGTTGTCCTAGCATATGCAACAATATAATAAATGGAAGATAAGAATATGATGAGATAGGAATAAAGCAAAACTCCAATGAGGATAGGGAGGTTCTCTCCCTCTTACGCATAAAAATGAGTATAAACTACCCAAATTCATGAGAAACAGTGACAAGAGGGGAGATTCAGACTATCCTCGTGGAGAAAGCCATATACGAGCTTCTATATTATTAGAGCTAGCAAGAAAGGTAGAAAAGGGAAAAAATCTAATGAAATGAGGAATATTCTCACCCTCCTACTCATTAAAATAAGCGTAAACAGCTCAAATCCATGTAAAATATGTTCAGAAAGAGAGAAACTTCCCCTTCTCATAGAGGAAATTGTACTTGAGTTTCTAACCCATAAAAATAAAATAAAAAGAAATTTGAGCCTGACCAAAGCCACTATACAAGCCTCTACAAACTACAGCAAGAGAGGGGGAGAAAGAGAGAGAGAGAAATCAAACTAAGCGAGTAAAAATTTCAACCAATCAATCCCAATAAATTTTCAAAGCAAAGAGGCAAAGATGAACATAAAATTAAAGTGAAAGTAGGGATTATCTATAGAATATTATAGATAGGGCTCAAGCTAATCACAAACTCTGATCCAAGCTCTCTCTAATCAATAGAAGTCTTCTAGCTCCAAATCCTCCAAGCAAAGGTAGGTAGAAAGTAGTCTAAAATTCTCACCAAAATTCTCTCTCTTTGTATATTTAAGGGGAAATTACAAAAAAAAAAAAAAAAAAAACCCAGGGTTTGCCGTGTTTTTCACATTAAACCCTAACATTTTAATTTTAACAATTTAAACCCAGAATTTTTAACCGTGTCCCAATGTTGAACATCCATCTGTTTCCGTTTGTTTCTATTAACTTTTTACACTTATTTGATACACGTGTCACTTTTTGATTCATTCATAATTATTATAATTATTTTATTCTAAAATTATTCCAACACTTCCTCTCTTCTCACCCTCTTTTCTCTTCCCACCCTATCGTCTCTTCCCTCTGTCATCAATCAGTCCCATTTTTTTTATTGTCACTCTCTTTCTCTCTTCAGTTATCGCTGCCGTTGTTTGACGATCCCCACTACTGATCGTCCATTCGCACGGCCACCCACAACTCTACATAAGTGTCACTATCTCTCTCTCTTTCTCTCTCTCTCTTTTCTCTCTCTCTCTCTCTCTCTCTCACACACATCATCGTCGTCCTTCTCTACCTGCAAACTATGAAAACATACTTCAGTAGCAGTATAAGAGTAAGGGAGTATATGATCAACGAAAGATCTCCAATAACATCCTCTGGATCTCTAACTCCATGAGGAAAAGTATTGTAGAACACATATAAGGGAGATGTTCCTAAGATCCTTTTGTGTTTCGAACCCACAAACTCAAACCAAGATCCTTTAAGAAAACGATCTAAATCGAATTCTTCAAATTGAATTCTCACTAAAATTCCAGAATTAAGCCCACATAACTGTATGACACAACATAAACCCCACAAAGATAAGGACACGATTGAGAACAAAACAGCTTAAAAACACACATATCCCCAAAAAGGGTGAAACCCAGATGAAGAATACGATAATATCACAAGTGGGGTCAACTCAATTGCTCAATCAATCTCAACCACACACCAAAAACCTAGACCCAGCTAAAAATTTCACCAACCCATGAAACGAAAATACAGGGATTTGATGACTCAAAGTCGGTTAAGTGAAACAACCAATCCAAATCCAAAACCCAAAACACCAATTTGGTGATAAGAGCAGACAAAAAGAGAAAAGAAAACAAATTTTATAACAGGATAAAGTAATGTACATGATTTGGAGTCTGTGAGGCTCTCTCTTCTTCTTCTTTTTTTTTTCTTTTTTTTTTTTCTATAGAAAAGGTTTCAGAAACAGAGTGAGTTCTCGCTGAAGCAGTAACAGACAAAACTCTCACCCGCCCACTCTCTCTCTCTCTCTCGCTTCTTTCATTTTTTAGCCTTCTTCTCTTCTTAATCTTGTTTTGTTCTGTTTTCACAGTACCCTTCATTGTTTTACCATCACCATCTTCTATCGAGCTCGGCATGGCAATCCATTCACCGTTGGGTCTCTTTTTTTTGTCTGCCAGAGTTGTGCGTTTCCGGGAGAGTTTTCGGTAAAGAATGGGGAGGAAGAAGAGACAGGCGATGGTGAGGGCTTTGGCGAGGATGGATGGGATGAGGTTGAAATAGGGATGTGGGTTATGTGGAGGGAGGTCGATGGGTGGTTCTGACAGTTGTGGCGCCGAAAAATCTGGGAATGGTGGTGGTGGTGGGCGTGAAGGCATTGTTGGACAAAAATGGAGAAAATGAAGAGTTTTGTATTTGGGGCAACAACACAGACCTTGACTCTCTCTCTCTCTCTCTCTCTCTCTCTCTCTCTACGAGTCTTGTATTTGACGCAAATTTCAACCCTAATCAATGAAATTAAAGATTTGGGACATTTTATATGGAGCTAATAAAAAATGGCGTCGTTTTGAGTTGGTTTTGGTGTCAAATGACTTTCTCCGTTACTTCATGAAACGGAGATGGACAGGGGCTTACATTATAACACGAAACAAACTCTAGGGTTTTAATTGTCAAAATTAAAAACTTGGGGTTTAAATTGCAAAACACGCAAAACCTTGGGATTTCTTTTGTAATTTGCCCTATATTTAATTAAAACTGTTGTAGAGAATATTAGGGAGTATATAGAAAGTCTGAAAAGTGAAACCCTTTTTCCCTTAGGAGGGGTGGTTATTTTATAGGTATTTGGGGCTTGGAATATTCCTCTAGATATGTCACGACCCAAACCCGCCCCTATAGGTTTAGCGCCATAACCGGCCAATAACCTAAGATTACTAAAGGCCTTCTTGTATAAATCAAAATAATCGAGCTAGCGGAAGCTTATAACATAAATACAACAAATAGTCCATTGAGCAGTGAATCTTTATACAATAACACATGCACAAAACGTTAATTTACCCCCCCTATATTATGTATATAACAACTTGTACAAAACCATTCACATACATATTCACATAACAAAACTCAACATCAAAATTACCAACTGGACAACGGTCTTCTAGACCTAGCCTGAACTCGGAGGCACCAAAACTTCAAAAGGCTTCAAGCCATGGCTCGACTAACGGTGTTCATCTAGGCTTGATCTTCATGTCGCCCACCTATACATATATATATATATATATATGTATGTATATGTATACACAGTGAGTTAAATCCCATTGAATAACATTAAAGTAAAGAGGTTAGTGAATGAATTCCAAACATATCATTGAACTGGCCAAATGACTATAATCTACTGATGCCAAATGATTAAACTGCATGAATGACTTACTTGTGTGACATTCGGATTTGTGGGAATGTCTCGTGTTATTGAAATTTAGGAAAGAACTGAGAAACTTCACTTGTTTACCTGCCAGATTACTGTGATCATGGGTTTGACTACGGGAAAATGAGGGAATTAGTAATTAAGCAAATGCATGTCCAGGTCGTTACAAGATCCTATGGATCTGGATGACATCTTTCAAGATCCTTTGGACACCTCACAAGAAAGCTGCTTGGCTGTAATACTTGTCCAGTTAGTGAAGAGTGGTTCGGCGGATTTCCTCAAAAATTTGGCCAGCTGAGTTAGAGAAAACATAGAGACGCATCCACAGATCAAAGTTGTTCGGTGTGTTGCTTGAAACATTTCGATGGATTGGAAAAAGATCCGAGCAGGCATCCTTGGGTCAAAATGGTTCGGCGTCTTTCAAAGAAGATGTCCGACCGAGCTAATATTATCAGGCTAGTTTTCTTGGAAGATTTTGTTTGTTTTCCCATTCATTTTGGCTTTCTAAGCTAACTTCTTTTAAAAAGTGGATAAAACATTTTGGAAAGGATGTTGCCTAGAATTGCCAAAATGAATGAAAATGTACAATTGCCTTCAAAATATTTTGGAAATAGGTTTTAGGGTCCATAAAATGTTTTGGCTAAAATGGGTGTAAGACAGATTTGCTTTCTTTCCATCCCTTACTTGTTACTTGGAGCGACTTGTTGTATCATCATTGGGAGCTTTGGATAGAGCGCCCAAGTCTTAAGGCCAGTAAAAAATGGGATGTCTACAATTACACCCAAATTATTATTATTTTTTTAAATTATTACACTTTTACGTCTTTTCAAAATTACTAAAAAACCCCTCAAAATTCTAACCCTAATTTCTCAGCACACTCACATTTTCCTACCATCTCTACTCACCACTATTATTGCAACTGCCTTCGGCGACCCACATTCTCATCCCCGATGAGCTCTTTTGTCATTTCCTTCACCTTCGGTGGCAAATCTCACTGTCGATTCAACCTCCTTCTTTTCCACCATTGCCCCTCGTCGTGCTCTCTTCTTCTTCATCGTTTCTTGTAGTCATCGTCAATTCAACCTCCATTCTCTCAACGGTGATTCACATCATCGCCCGTCGTTGCATCTTTTATCCTCTCCTCTCCTCTCGTTTAATCTCCTATCATTTGTCGCTGTCACCTCATACACCATGGCGACCCATCTATGCTTCTTACTCCAAATTCATCGCGTTTTTCAACCTCACACTCCTCCAATATCACGAAAGCGTGTGACACAGTGACAGAGACAGATCTGGAAAGAAGAAGATGATGAAAAAGAGGAGAGAGGGGTTGCAATGGTTGAATGTGGTAGAGAGGGTGACCACTGGTAGACGAGGAGTTGGGATTGGCTGCCAAAGACAGCAATAATGACACCAGAGGCCGTGGTTGGGGTATGGGCTAGGGTTTGGGTTTGTAAAGATAAGGGTAAGTTTGGTATTATTGAAAGCGTAACGAGAACATATTAAAATTAGGTAAGGTGTAAAAAAAAAAAGGATGTAAAGAGTTAATTTAGTGGTATAAATAGAATTTCTCTTAATATTGCAAGGATTCGTTTAGCAATAGACCATTACAGTAAAAAAAAGTATAAAAAAAAAATACCAAAAAAATTAAAGATTCTTTTTTATTTTATCTACATTTTACATGTTGTTTTGTAAAAATTCAAAAAATAATTGCCAAATATTTTAATTTTTTTTTAATCTCATATTTTATCCATAAAGTCACTGAAAAAGTCACTTTGCAAACCAATCTAGAGTTCCACATATATTTCACCAATATTTAAGTCTCACAATGATAAATAAAAATATTATGCTAATATATTTATAATTCCATATATCTATCATCTATAATCTATAATCTATAATATATTATATAAGCAAAAACATTTATAGGTGTATGAACTCAAAACACTTAACTTATTTTTTTAATATTTTGAATTAAGAAAATATAAAAATACATATGTCATAAAATCATTGGCTCTATTATTGATGCTTTATTATTATGATAATATATTTTAAATTCGTTAATTCTTACCTTTCAAAGTTCTTGATATGTGGAAATAAATATAAAAAAAACTTTAATTTATGACATTATTATAATGAAAAATAAATCATAATTTTAAATTTTTATTATTTTATTTATAAAAGTTAAGAAATATGTGTTGTCACGTCCTAACCCTAGTACCTAGAGGTTAAACATCACGACAAGTCAAGACATCAAAGGTCAATTCAAAATACAGTAGTGATTTAGACCCTTCAAACTTTAACCCCCACCACCCCACACATGTGGCGAGTGGTGATTGGAGGAGAAGGGGAAAAAAAAGAGAAAAAAAAGTGACCAATCACAAAAGAAAGAGGGTGGGGAAAATGGGGTCCCAATCTTTATTCTTCAAAATAATAGCACAATGGAATATAATAAAAGGGTACCAACATATATATTTTATTAAAAATAAATATTTGATCTTTTATTTGTTTACATTGTTAAAGTTAGACTATGATTACAAAGTGTCATGTGTTTATACCACGCCGTGACCCTATTACTTCCAACTTATGGACAAAAGGTTAAAACATCTCCCTAAACCTCATCATCCAAAAGTATTTAATAATTATAAACATATGACAGAATGAGAAATATTATACTGAGAGTATAAAGACATAAAAGTCATCATAAATAATTATTTAGACTAAATAATGAATAGTTTGATACAAATCATTTTAAATAACAAACATATAATGGGTTGGTTTAGGAAGTGGGTTGACTTTTTGGCTTTTTTGGCTATTTTAGCCTAGGCTAAAAAGCTTGGTTTGGGAAGGACTTTTTGACTTTTTGGCTTTTTTGATTTTTTTTGTGAGAAAAGAGTGTAATGATTATGGGTTGGATGTGATGTTTTGTTTGTTGTGGTTAAAATAACTTATTTTGTCTTTTGTGACTAAAATAGCCAAAAAATCCCATAAAATCACTTCCCAAACGGTGCCAATGTAAAAATCAAAGTAGAATAATCATAATCACAGTACAAAATAGAACAAATAATCAATGGATCTATGACAAACAGAGAGTCACGTAAAGTGACTAATCAAAAAACCAATGATTATTTAAGTCTCCCAAAACATAAGACCGTCAGAAAGTAACTAAAGTAGTTAATGAAAGAGCCAATGATTATTTAAGTCCCCAATGTATGTGACCATCACAGAGTCACTAAAGTGACTAATCAGATTGTCAATGATTATTTAAGTCTCCCAAAATATAAGATTTTCAGAAAGTAACTAAAGTAGTTAATGAAAGAGCCAATGATTATTTAAGTCCCCAATGTATGTGACCATCACAGAGTCACTAAAGTGACTAATCAGATTGTCAATGATTATTTAAGTCTCCCAAAATATAAGATTTTCATAGTGATACTCATAAAATAATTACTTAAAAATATATTTAATAAATAATTATATCCATAAAATTTTTCCTCTTAAGCAAATAAAATTCATTAAATAAATAATATATTTAAAAAACTAATATAATTTACAAAATATATTTTATATAAAATAATTTAGAACTTATTTCACGGTTCATTAGCTCACTTCCCTGACTACTTTTGGTTTGTTGTTTTATTTTTCTCCGTGTTTTCATTGAGCAAAAACTCACCTATTCATGAATGTCAGAGTCCAACACGTGCCTTACCTCAGCATACCACGTTTTCCTAAGGTGTAAATTTGGCTCGGCCTAGCCCACCCAGGCTCGGGTCCAGTCCCGATTCGGCTCATGTCAGGCCTCGTGGGCTCCTGCCAAAATTTAAGCCGAGCCAGGCCGGCCCATGGGCTAGAATATTTGGCCCAGGCCTACGGGGTATTCGGGCCTTGGGCGGGCCTGGGCCTGGCTCAGGCTTGGACCGGGTTTGGGTGGGTTTGAACATTTTTTTTTGTTTTTTTAAATTTTTTCAACTAAAATTTTATTATTTTCTACTAAAAAAGACATTAGGCCTCAGGTAGCCCGGGCCTCAGGTCAAGCCTTGAGCGGGCCTTAAGCGGGCCAATGGGCAAGGCCAAGTGGGCCAAGCCAAGCGGGGCTTCCAAATGATGGCCCAAGCCCAGGCCTAGGGTCTCAGGCTGGGTTCAAGCTCGGGCCCAATTGAGTCTAAACAGGTCGGGCCCATCCCAAACTACGGACAGATTTTGAACTGCCCACGGGCCACAAGCCATTTTTACACTCCTACGTTTTTCCCTTCTTTCTTAGCTTAGCATGCCACGTTTTTGCCTCATTTCCCTAATCATGCAATGCAATCAGTGAATTGCACAGGTCACTGCTATCATGAATTGATTATATTTGCCCGAAAACTTTTATATTATATTATTTTCTTTTAATAAAATACAATGATTCTTAATTTTAAATTAAATTTTAATACATATAATTATAAAATTAAATATTTTTTTATGTACTGTATTAAGATTAATTAAATATTCTGAAATCTATTGGCCTATTCAATTATATTAAAAATTTGAAAACATTTATATTTAAATTACAACTCATTTGAATTTAAGGTTTTTTTTTTTGAAAGTTAAGAAATATATATGACATAAAACTATTGGTCCATCTAATCATATTCTAAATTGAAAATTTGAAGACCTTTTACTATAAAATCAAAAACAAATTCTTATTCATATTTTAACCACATATCATTTGAAAATATTTACATGAAAAATCTAAAATAAAATTTTAATTATCTAATTTCAAATTATAAAATCTTCGATTTAAAAAAATCAAAAATAAAATTTTAGTAATGCTATGATGATTACATTTCGTACTATTTGGTTGTACCTCAAATACTAACTATATGTGCCATGTAGCTGATGTTCAGTAAGGTGTAACGTTACATGATACTTAAATATAATATCAAAATATGATCATTCTAATATTACTCTTTTCTAAAAAGGGCAAATTACCTCGATTGTCCTTACATTTTATTCCATGTCATTTTGTTTTTTACACTTTTAATTAGTTCAATTTTGACTCTTAATTTTAATTTTTGTCAAATTGGTCTAATTGACAATGTAAGATTTTTTATTTTTTTTTACAAAAAATATCTCTGAGTTAGTTGATGTTAATGATGTGGTCGTTTACGCAGCAAAATATTGTAGAGTTAATTACTTAAAACTTCTATTTACAAACGCTATGGTATCTCAGGTCATATCTAAGATTTTTTAAACAAATAAGTCATATTTAATAAAACTGAGAATGTTATCAGTTTTTCCTAGTGGTGAGCAGCGGATATACCGATCCTCAAAAACCGGCCGAACCGAACCGATCTGATCCGCCGCATTTTGGACGGATGCGTGATGACGAGCGGACGGTTGCGGATTGATTTTCTCCAATCCGCCAATCTGGCGAACGGATGGCGGATTTGAGATTCCTTTGGCCGCAACCAAGCCGTCAAACCGCGAGTACCCCTAGTAATTTATAAGACTGTGTATTTTCAGTTTGTTTAAATGTATTTTGTTTGTGTTTTCAATTAAAAAAGAGTTTGAATATTCTGTTGAAAAAAAGTTTTCAACTTGAATATCTTTTTTGAATTGAAAAAAATAAACGTATTATTTATATATATCTTTTGGTTTTTAAATCTATCTCTAAAAATAATAAATAGAAAATATGATATATGTTGGTTGGTTTTTGTTTTCAAAAACAGATATAGATGTAACAATACAGAGACATACAATCTCTACTACTGCTTTGTTCATGATTTTGGTGGTTTGAATTGTTTTTATATTTTAAGAACCACATATTGTAATACTTTATGTGGATGAGGTATACTGTGATTGTAGTATGTGGATGAGGCATGCAGTGATTGTGATATTCTAAAGTTTCAAACTTTCTTACTTTTGATGAGGCATGCAGTAATTGTAATATTTTTTTAACTCATTGACTGTAATATATATATATATATATATATATATTTTTTTTTTTTGTGGAAGTGCACAAGTTGAATTATGTTGAAAATTTATAAAATTTTAAACCGCCAAACCGATTCGCATCTATCCGCCAAACTGCCAATCCGCTCAATCCACATCCACCGGATTGGTGGACGGATGCGGATTGATTTTCTCCAATCCGCCAATCTGGCGGACGGATGGCAGATTGGAGGTTCCGTGGCCGCAACCGACCCGCACCCATTCCTAGTTTTTCCTAATTTTTAAAACTAAAAACACTATTAATTTCACATAGTAATATTCTAGATAATTGTTTCACTAACTGATAAAAAAAACAGAGCATGAGATTAAATGTTTTTACCTTTTTACTTATTGGTTTGATCCAACTATCTAATAAAACCGATAACATTATCAGTTTTTTTTTTCAGTTTTAAAACAGAGAATATTATCAATTTTTTCATTTCAATTTTTTTTTTCCAGTTTTGCACATCAATTTTCCATTACCATACTCCTTTATATTTACAAAAATTTTATAAACTGATTTTTGTTTATTTTTAGAAAAACATAAACCACAAACGTGTTTGTGTAGACACCCCATTTTTGACCGTCCTCAAGACTTGGACGTCACCGTTTGAACACCCGGTGATCATCCATGTTTGTGTTCGTTTGGGGTTCCTGGAGGTCTCGGCTACGCGCTTTGCCTCAGGATCTCCGAACTCAACTGTTTAGTGTCTGGTTTTGCACCAAACACTTGTGTTTTGCCTTGGAGGGGCAGGGAATGCCTTGTGAGGCATCCCCACACATCACCGGCCATGGCCAGAGGCCACCGGCTAGTGTTTTGTTGCCATCGGCAATGTATATTGCCGGTCAGCATTCTTTGTTGCCGGTCGGCAGTCCATTTTGTTAAAATGGCATTTTTGAGCAGCCAACTACTGTTCATCTGCTTTTGCAGATATTTTAATACAGCTGTATGGCATTTTGTTCCCCTCCATACACGTGTATGGAGGGATGGCCTTCTTGTTAGCTTATCTTGTAAGCTTTACAAGATTGGCTTTTCTATAAGAGGAGCCCTCCTCTCTTGGCTTTAGGGGTTAGACAAAAAAAGGTTTAGACATTTTAGACAGCCATTTTAGGGTTTGAGTTCTAGGGTTAGGGTTTCATACATATCCTATCTCTATATCTCTCCTTTGTGTGTGTAAAAGTGTGTTCGTGTCTTACTATTGCACACAAACACATAGTGTTACACCTTTGCTTAATTCTTGAAGGGCCAGAGGTTTGTTCTTGAAGCTTGGGAGCTGTTTTGAGCTCAAAGAAGCTGCTGGAGCTTCATTTGTGAAGAGGACCTTCAAGGGTAACAATCTTACTCCTTTATTCCCCATTTTTGCATACTATTTTTGCCTATCTTAGAACTATTTTTGAGCTTAGTGCATAATACAAAAAATTTTTGTTTTTAGGCCCTCTAAATAGTTTGTTTAGAGTGTTTTGTGGTTTGGAGGTGTTTGACCCCTCTTAGGCCTTGAGAGGCCCCATTTTGTGCCATTTTGAGTGAGCTCCGGGTCCTTGGTATTTGGGTCTCCTCACCACTGAAATCTTGAGGGATTTCAGAGGTGAGGACGGTGCCTTGAGGTCCTAGGGAGGAGAGGGCCACCCCCTCCCCTTGTTGTCCTTGAAAAGGACCATTTTTGGCCTCTTGAGGGAGCACCTAGCTTAGACTCTTGTTGACCATGCCTTGGCTGTTATTTGTGCTTATTATGTCATAATATGCCTCTGTTTTTTAGTTGGTTTTGGTACACCATGCATGCTTAGCATACCTACCTTGTAATGCCATGTTTAGGCCTTAACATGCCTTAGGTTGTAAGCCATTGTTCAAGCATGTTTTAGGTCAACCTTTGTGAAGCTTTTGTGCTTATTTTTTCCATGCTAAAGGTCTGTCCGTAGTCATTTTGGTCGGCCATGATGTGTTTGGTATAGCCCCTTTGCATTTAGGCTTGTTGGCCTTAAGTGTGCGAGTGTGTAGCATGCATTACTTGCTTTGTTTTAATGATTTGGCACCATTTATAGCATCATTTCAGTCCCCTTAGCATGCTTGTATGCTTGCCTTGGATGCCCCTTTGATGTCTTATGAACTTGTGTGGCATGCTCCTTGAAAGTGCATTTGTGCATGCTTTTGAATTCAAGCCATTTAGATGCCATCTAAGCGGTCTTTTGGGCTTTGTTTTATATGCTAAAACTCTGTTTTTGGTCATTAAATTCATGCCATGCTTGGTCTTGCTAAGTGTAGTTCAATACTTCATTAGCTTGCCTTGAATGCTTGGGTCATTTATTGCATGCTTAGCCTATCTTGTTTGCTTGGTTTGACACCATGTTCTTGCATGATTTTCAGAGCTTAATGCATGCCCCATGTCCATGATTATTCCCTTTTAAGTGTGCTTGAAAGATGCCCCTTGATGCTTGAGCATTTAGGCTTTAACATGTGCATTTGTGTATGTGTGTTTTGTCCTCATTTCATAGCACTTATGGCCACTGTTTTGGGCCTAATTAGAGCTGCCTAAATCATGCTTAAGTCCATCCTTTGCTTACTTGCATGCTTACCTTGCATGTTTGTTTGTATGTTTGCATGTATATCTTGTATTCCCATGTTGCATCCTTAGCTTGCATGCCTAGGTTGCATTGCATCTAGCATGCATGTCTTGTTCCTTGATCTAGTGATAGGAATTGGGCTTTGGTTCGTTGGTTTGCATTACATTTGACATCAAAATGTGCACACTTGGTCCCTTGGGCCATTACGCATGGAAGTGCACGATTGATGGTCTGAGAACCAAGGAGCATGTCCCTTTGACTCACTCATATGATAAGGAACATGATTGGTGCATATATGGCTTGAATTGCATTGCCATGCAAAGTTTTGCCCTCTGCTGCTGTCAAACAGGTTCTGCAGGAACTTTCTGCCGACCGGCAATGTCAAGTACCGACCGGCAATCTTTTCTAGGCCGATAGCTTCCCCAACAGCCGGTAGTCACATACCACTGCCGGTGGCCATTCTACTCAGCCGATGGTGTCTCCCAATGTCCTGGGAAGCAATTCTGAGACTTTGACAGTCTTCAGAGGAGCAGAGCAGGGAAAACATAAGCAGATTGCGCATGGCAGTGAATTCCCGAGCAAGACCAAGCATGCATTGCATTGAGCTCTCTTCCCGAGGTGATTTACTGTTTTTCTTAGCTTAGTTAGTTTGTCAACTAATTAGGTAATTTGTAATAATTAATTAGCTTGCGAGTTGGTTAGTAGATGAGGACTCAGGTTCATTTGTATTGTCCATTTCACTATAAGCAGTTGTAACAGTTTTAAACATAAGCAGTCATTTGTTTCACAGTTTAACACATTAGCAGATATTCAGTTATAACATAACCACACACTTATCATGCTCATGAGATGCCCTATGCATGCGTGCATTCATGCATTTGTATTGCATGCATCAGGCTCGGTACATCATGCTAACTGCATTTGCACTTCAATTCCAAATTGAATACGTGCATCAATTGATCGCATTTCACATGCCATGTTTAGGTTAGCCGAGCCAACTCTAATTGCATCCTGTATGCATTGCATTAGTGTCACGACCCAAACCCGGCCCTATGGGTTTAGCACCGTAACCGGCCAGTTATCCGAGATTACCGAAGGCCTGCAGAACAGTAGTACAGTAAAACAGAGTACAGGGCCTGGCGGAAGCCAATACAGTAAATAAATAATGTCCATTGAGCTGTGACAGTCTGCATGCCAAAAGATTTTTCATGCATTCACATACACAAACAGTACAGTCTATATAGAATTTACAGTCACGCAGTACAGGGACTTAATCCCTTGATAACAGTACGGTAAACAGTCAGTCTATACGATTCATCCAGTTATTACAGAACAGTAAGACAGTACAGAAGGGGGACTTCTAAAACACCTCTAAGCCTTAGCACGATAGGCTCGGAACCTCGCAGTGAGGCACAAAGGCTGGCTTGACAAAACTGGAGTCTAACCCACGCTCCTAGCTCCGATCTGGTGGCTGAGCACCTACATATATATATATAATCAGTGAGCTAAAGCCCAGTGAATAACATAATGCGTAAAGGGGTTAAGAATGAAATGTCCTTACAGTAATGAAAACAGTTCATTTCAATCAGTAATTCAGTTGCTCAGTACAGTAAACAGTCATATGTGGTACATCCATTAACATA
>NW_021024940.1:27087-40490 GCF_004153795.1 Camellia sinensis | reverse complement strand
GGCTCTCGAACCAGGAATACCTGACGAACCCCGCTCGAGCGAGGGGAGGCTGAGTGCTGAGCAGGTACAGCTGGGCAGCGTCCCACTCATCCATATCCGTGTCGAAGGGGATCGGATCACCCCTTACCCCAATGCCAGTAAGAATCGAGAAGTCGTAAGGGTTCATCGTCATGTCCCCTGCGACGGAAAAATGGAAGGAGTTGGTGGTATCCCACCACCTCTCCGCTAGAGCAGCAAGCAAGGGCCTGCAGGTAGTCAGTCGAGAGAGCCCCCTGCAGAAGATCCCAAGGCCGGCCTCGTCGACGATGTCACGAACCGCATCTGGTAGCTCGAAGTACCAGTCCCGAGCGCCGATGTTCCCATACCCGCGGATGGTATGGAATCCCCCTGTAATAAAAAAAAACAACAATTGCAAGGCAATATTCAAAATGCAGTTCTAAGAAGCATATAGGTATACAGCATGTGTGCATGTTTTCGGATTCAAACAGATACCGGGTGCCGGTGTGCTCACTAGTGAACTACAGCGTGTGATGTGTCAGCGTGTTTGGGTGGTCCAGGACAAATACGGCATGCGTGCAAGTTTTAACAGATTCAAACAAGTACCAGGTGCCGGTGTGCTTACAGTGAACTACAACGTGTGATGTGTCAGCGTGTTTAGGTGGTTCAGGGTAGATGTAGCATGCGTGCAAGTTTTAACAGATTCAAAAAAATACCGGGTGCCGGTGTGCTTACAGTGAACTACAACGTGTGATGCGTCAGTGTGTTCGAATGGTTCAGTGCAAACGTAACATGCGTGCATGTTTTCAGACTCAAGCAGATACCGGGTACCAGTGTGTACGCAGTGAAATACAGTGCGCGCCGTGTGTTTGGGTCATTCGGGGTCAATGCAGTGTGTGTGCATGTGTCAGTCTCAAATAGATATCAGTTGCACGTATGTTTACAATCAACTACAGTATACAGTATATCAGAATTAAGCAGTTAAAGAGCATAACCAGCTACGGCAGTTTTGCATCCTACATTGCAGAAAGTAAAGCAGAGAAGGAAAGTTACCTCGGAGGCACCGAAAGACAGGTGGGAGGTAGGCTCATGCAGTAGTAGCTCGGGAGGCACGTGCCTATCAAAGCTCCTGAACTGGCGTAGTCCGTCAGGAAGCATCACGTGAACTGCAGGCCTGTAGGTCTCCGGATCGAACGGCCGGTTATGAAGTGGCAAGGGCTCGGCCTCGAGATCCATCTCGAGCTCTGGAGGAGCCCCGCCTTGTGGAAGATCGTCCGCCATCTCGAAGAGAATGTGAAAATGGTCGGAAGACGAAAAATCGGGCAAGAAGGCGAAGAGTCAACAAAAAGTCAAACCCCAAGAGGGTCGGAAAAGGCCGGAAAAGCTGGAGTACGGAAAAGACACGGGTATTGAGAAAAACTCAAGGGAAACAAGCCCCGAGTGGCGAAAATCAAGAAAGAAACACCGAAACGAAGTTTCGTTCGGTTGAAAATGTCCGAAACGCGAAGGGGATCGCGAATCGAACAATGAAACGGGAGCTAGAACGCAAGAAAGGGAGAGAATCAAGGGAGGAAAATGCCCTAGAGGAGAGGGGGAAGGATTTTCGACCAAGGAGAAGTAAAGAAAATAGGGTTAGAAACCCTATTTTAAAAGACCCGTGGCCAATTGACAAAACTGCCCCGATACAGGAATTCTTTGCCGGTCGGCCACATTCTTTGCTGGTCGGCAATATATTGTGCCGATGGAATTGTATGATGGCCGATGGTCGGCCGGTGATGCATGCTGATGGCCGGTGGGCATCCAGTGGTCTTCTACAGTGATTTTGGAACCTTCTACACCCTTGTTTGGGTTATATCTGTGGTCCAGGGCCTTTAGTGCTCAAAACAGTGCAAAACAGTGCATTTCCGACGCTCAACCGGTCTCCGTTTTGACCTCGGGTCGTGTCTTCTGTGCGTGGCACTCAAATTCGTGCGAGGTGTATCCTTTTCGTATCCTTTTGGCTTTTACAAAAACTTAAAAGTTGCCCCATGCGTATCGCATATCAATCGCACTGTCTTGTGCGCTCGCGTTGTCTAAAACGCATCGCGCGGTTTTGTGCATCTCATTGCATTTTGCATGTCTGTTCAATTTCATTACTTGCATAGACCGCATGTTTTGCCTGCGTAGACCGCATGATTGTTCAAATCCATTACTTGCGTAGACCGCATTCTCTTGTTCAAATTTCATTACCAGCATAGACCGCATGTTTTGCTTGCGTAGACCGCATGTTTGTTCAAATTCATTACTTGCGTAGACCGCATGTTTTTTTTGCGTAGACCGCATTCTTATGTTCAAATTCATTACTTGCGTAGACCGTATGTTTTGCCTGCGTAGACCGCATGTTTTACTTGCGTAGACCGCATGTTTTGCTTGCGTAGACCGCATGATTGTTCAATTTCATTACCTGCGTAGACCGCATGTTTGCTCAATTTCATTACCTGTGTAGACCGCATGTTTTGCTTGCGTGACCGCATGATTGTTCAATTTCATTACTTGCGTAGACCGCATGTTTTGCTTGCGTAGACCGCATGATTGTTCAATTTCATTACTTGCGTAGACCGCATGTTTGTTCAATTCATTACTTGCGTAGACTGCATGTTTTGCTTGCGTAGACCGCATGTTTGTCCAATTTCATTACCTGCGTAGACCGCATGTTTTGCTTGCGTAGACTGCATGATTGTTCAATTTCATTACTTGCGTAGACCGCATGTTTTGCTTGCGTAGACCGCATGTTTGTTCAATTTCATTGCTTGCGTAGACCGCATGTTTCACTTGCGTAGACCGCATGTTTTGCTTGCGTAGACCGCATGTTTGTCCAATTTCATTACCTGCGTAGACCGCATGTTTTGTCTGCGTAGACCGCATGTTTGCAATCAACTTCATTACTTGCGTAGACCGCATGTTTTGCTTGCGTGGACCGCATGTTCGTGATCAACTTCATTACTTGCGTAGACCGCATGTTTTGCTTGCGTAGACCGCATATTGGTAATCAATTTCATTACCTGCGTAGACCGCATGTTCTGCTTGCGTAGACCGCATGCTTATGTTCGATCTCATTGCTTGCCTAGACCACATGCCTATGATCAATTTTGTTGCCTGCGTAGACCGCATGCTCCACTTACATGTCTGTGCCTTCAAAGCATTGTTATGCTTTCCACTTGCTTTGCGTTATCACGCATTTTCAAATACATTAATATGCATATTGTTAATTACATTGTACCTGTTAAGTTTGTTTTCTTTGCAGGCATGATATTGTATGTACGGTTCATTTAAGGCTGGTGCAACCAGACGAACCGCACAGGTATTGCACGGTCTAGGAGACCTTAAATCCTCGGAAGGTGCAAGACCTTTAGTGCATTGATGTGCACAGTCCATTTACATCGTCATGTATCTTAAGCCGCGTGTTGTCGCGCACTTCAAAATCATGCATCATCGTGCATTTGCATTTCAAAAAGACAAAAACAAAAAAAAACATGCATTGTCATGCATCATTAGAATATAGTGCATATTGCATTGTAATTTGCATGCATTCACTGCATCATCTCCGCCTATGGCTTGCGCCTTTCCATGTTGAGCTTGGTTTGGTATGTGCCCATGCTTCTCGTGTCGAAGCATAGTTCAGTGGACCGTTCTATGTTAGCCGCGGCTTGTTTGTGTACATGCCTTTCCTAGGCAAGATTTGGTTTGGGCCGCGTGCCATATCTATTTCATTGTAGATCGCATGCATTCATTGCATCACCTTCTATCTATGGCTTGCGCCTTTCCATGTTGAGCTTGGTTTGGTATGTGCCCATGCTTCTCGTGTCGAAGCATAGTTCAGTGGACCGTTCTATGTTAGCCGCGGCTTGTTTGAGTACATGCCTTTCCTAGGCAAGATTTAGTTTGGCCCTCGTGCCATATCCATTGCATCGTAGATCGCATGCATTCATAGCATCACCTCCACCTATGGCTCGCGCCTTTCCATATTGAGCTTGGTCTGGTATGTGCCCTTACTTTCATGTCGAAAGCATTAGTTTCAGTGGACCGTTCTATGTTAGCGCCGGCTTGTAATGTACATGCTTTGCCTAGGCAAGATTTGGTTTGGCCCGGGAAGGCCTATCCATTGTAAATCCATTCCATTCCATTGCATATCCTTGTAGATATCGCATTATAGCTTGCATGCACTTCATTGCTCAATCACTCCATTTATGGCTTGGCGCCTTCCATGTTGAGCTTGGTCTGTGATGTGCCCCAACTTCTCGTCGTCGAAGCAATAGTTCAACGGACCGTTCGTCTGTTAAACACCCTGGGCTTGTATGCGTACATGTTCCCTACGGCAAGATTTGTTTGGCCCCGTGCCATAGTCCTTGTGCCATTTCCGCCAGCATTTTCTATTGTATATATTATCATTGTAGTATGTATGTTTTGCATCCAGCATTAGCGACGCTCTGTCCTTCTTCAGCGGTCGTTTCCCTCCACTTGTGTCAACTCCCCCCAATACTTGTTCTTGTTGTCCGTCTACAATTGATCCTCATTAGCTTCCAGTTGGACCGTTCGTATGCGTATCGCACGGACTTGTTACCCTTCCATCAATCCCCTATTGACATAGGTGTGCGTTTCGAGCCGCTCACTGCTATGGATCATGATCAATTTGCTTTGCATATAGTTGCATTTGTTTTCATTATTTGCATTGCAATTTTCGATTGCATTTCTTATACATTGTTTTCGTAGTATTATTTTTGCATATCATTGTTGCATCCATTTTGGCATTTGTCCATGCGATTTGCTATATAACATCACGTACTGTTGATTTTGTTTTCTTTACACGGCACGATATTGTGTGTACGGTTCATTGAGCTGCTTGCAACAGACCTGAACCGGAACAGTAATGTATTTCTCTCGACGTGAAACGTTATCGAGAATGCATAATTCTCTTACATCCTTTCGTCTATTGTAGTGTAGTCTCGGCTGTAACTGCTAGGCTTAAAATCTGTCGCAATGTATGCTTCATTACAACTTTCGCTGCATGATCATAAGTTTATGTCCGGCCTCTGTGCATTGCTCTTGCATTTTTGCTCCCTGCCTTCGGGCTGCATACCTTGTTTGTCTGCATGGTTTGTCCTAAGTCTTCGGCTTTGTCAATACATGGGTTGTTCTGCGGCTTTAAGATTCACTCCCGTCACTTGTTATGACTTTCGGTTTCTGTCAAAGAGGGGCAAACTGTAGACACCCATTCTTTGACCGTCCTCAAGACTTGACGTCATCCGTTGAACACCGTGATCATCCATGTTTGTGTGTTCGTCTTGGGGGTTCCCGGAGGTCCTTCGGCTACGCGCTTTGCTCAGGATCTCGAACTCGACCGTTCTACGTGTTGTGTTTTTGCCACCCAAACAGCTTGTGTTTTGCCCCTTGGACGCGGGCAGGAATCCTTGCTAAGCGACCCCACACATCACCGGCCATGGCCAGGCGCCACCGCTGGTGTTTTGTTGCCATCGACAAGTATATTGCCGGTCGGCAGTCCATTTTGTCAAAATGGCAATTTTGTGCAGCCGACTACTGTTCATCTGGTTTTGCAGATATTTTAATATAGTTGTATGGCATTTTGTTTCCCTCCATACACGTGTATGGAGGGATGGCCTTCTTGTTAGCTTACCTTGTAAGCTTTACAAGATTGGCTTCTCTATAAGAGGAGCCCTCCTCTCTTGGCTTTAGGGGTTAGACAAAAAAAGGTTTAGACATTTTACACAACCATTTTAGGGTTTGAGTTCTAGGGTTAGGGTTTCATACATATCCTATCTCTATATCTCTCCTTTGTGTGTGTAAAAGTGTGTTCGTGTCTTACTATTGCACACAAACACATAGTGTTACACCTTTGCTTAATTCTTGAAGGGCCAGAGGTTTGTTCTTGAAGCTTGGGAGCTGTTTTGAGCTCAAAGAAGCTGCTGGAGCTTCATTTGTGAAGAGGACCTTCAAGGGTAACAATCTTACTCCTTTATTCCCCATTTTTGCATACTATTTTTGCCTATCTTAGAACTGTTTTTGAGCTTAGTGTATAATACAAAAAAATTATATTTTTAGTCCCTCTAAATAGTTTGTTTAGAGTGTTTTGTGGTTTGGAGGTGTTTGACCCCTCTTAGGCCTTGAGAGGCCCCATTTTGTGCCATTTTGAGTGAGCTCCGGGACCTTGGTGTTTGGGCCTCCTCACCACTGAAATCTTGAGGGATTTCAGAGGTGAGGATGGTGCCGTGAGGTCCTAGGGAGGAGAGGGCCACCCCCTCCCCCTGTTGTCCTTGAAAAGGACCATTTTTGGCCTCTTGGGAGAGCACCTACCTTAGGCTCTTGTTGACCATGCCTTGGCTGTTATTTGTGCTTATTATGTCATAATATGCCTATGTTTTTTAGTTGGTTTTGGTACACCATGCATGCTTAGCATACCTACCTTGTAATGCCATGTTTAGGCCTTAACATGCCTTAGGTTGTAAGCCATTGTTCAAGCATGTTTTAGGTCAAGCTTTGTGAAACTTTTATGCTTATTTTGCCATGCTAAAGGTCTGTCCTTAGTCATTTTGGTCGGCCATGATGTGTTCGGTATAGCCCCTTTGCATTTAGGCTTGTTGGCCTTAAGTGTGCAAGTGTGTAGCATGCAATACTTGCTTTGTTTTAATGATTTGGCACCATTTATAGCATCATTTCAGTCCCCTTAGCATGCTTGTATGCTTGCCTTGGATGCCCCTTTGATGTCTTATGAACTTGTGTGGCATGCTCCTTGAAAGTGCATTTGTGCATGCTTTTGAATTCAAGCCATTTAGATGCCATCTAAGCGGTCTTTTGGGCTTTGTTTTATATGCTAAAACTCTGTTTTTGGTCATTAAATTCATGCCATGTTTGGTCTTGCTAAGTGTAGTTCAATACTTCATTAGCTTGCCTTGAATGCTTGGGCCATTTGTTACATGCTTAGCCTATCTTGTTTGCTTGGTTTGACACCATGTTCTTGCATGATTTTCAGAGCTTAATGCATGCCCCATGTCCATGATTATTCCCTTTTAAGTGTGCTTGAAAGATGCCCCTTGATACTTGAGCATTTAGGCTTTAGCATGTGCATGTGTGTATGTGTGTTTAGTCCTCATTTCATAGCACTTATGGCCACTGTTTTGGGCCTAATTAGAGCTGCCTAAATCGTGCTTAAGTCCATCCTTTGCTTATTTGCATGCTTACCTTGCATGTTTGTTTGCATGTTTGCATGTATATCTTGCATTCCCATGTTGCATCCTTAGCTTGCATGCCTAGCTTGCATTACATCTAGCATGCATGTCTTGTTCCTTGATCTAGTGATAGGAATTGGGCTTTGGTTCGTTGGTTTGCATTGCATTTGACATCAAAATGTGCACACTTGGTCTCTTGGGCCATCACGCATGGAAGTGCGCGATTGATGGTCCGAGAACCAAGGAGCATGTCCCTTTGACTCACTCACATGATAAAGAACATGATTGGTGCATATATGGCTTGAATTGCATTGCCATGCAAAGTTCTGCCCTCTGCTGCTGTCAAACAGGTTCTGCAGGAACTTTCTGCCGACCGGCAATGTCAAGTACCGACCAGCAATCTTTTGTAGGCCGATAGCTTCCCCAACAGCCGGTGGTCACATACCACTGCCGGTGGCCATTCTACTCAGCCGGTGGTGTCTCCCAATGTCCAGGGAAGCAATTCTGAGACTTTGACAGTCTTCAGAGGAGTAGAGCAGGGAAAACAGAGGCAGATTCCGCATGGCAGTGAATTTCCAAGCAAGACCGAGCATGCATTGCATTGAGCTCTCTTCCCGAGGCGGTTTACTGTTTTTCCTAGCTTGGTTAGTTTGTTAACTAATTAGGTAATTTGTAATAATTAATTAGCTTGCGAGTTGGTTAATTTGTATTATTCTTGCGGTCCCTCCGAGCGATGGCGAATTTGTAATAAGTGTGGGTGAGTGTGTGCATGTCTTCCAAACCCCCACTTCTTTCTCCCTTTTACTTACCTGCTTTGATGGTTAGTAATAGGTCATGTTTAAATTAGCATACCTTATGCTATGCATGCGTGCATCCATACATTTGTCTTGCATGCACCGGGCTCGGTACATCATGCTAACTGCATTTGCACTTCAATTCCAAATTGAATACGTGCATCAATTGATCGCATTTCACATGCCATGTTTAGGTTAGCCGAGCCTACTCTAATTGCATCATGTATGCGTTGCATTAGTCAAATTGACATGAACTAGGACCATGCATGTTGGCTAACTAGTTTATTATTTTGGCACGGAGTACGATGTAAGTATTTATGCTTTAGCATCTCGCATGAGTGTGAATGCTATCATGACAGCATGCTTACCATGTGGCTAAATGCTTATGTGATAAACTGTTTGAATGCCTGTGGGTGAAGGTTGGATTGCCTGAGTTGGAATAGCTCATTGAAGTCCGTGTTTTAGCCTACTTGCGAGTAGCAAATTCCAAAACATTTTCCAAAATAAACGGATATGCAATGCTTATTCCCAAATTAGGCAATCTAGTCTATATTTGTTTGTTGTGCGCATAACATAGTAATTCTAGGCTAATAATCGGGATAAGAACACATTACGTTTTCAAAAACGGATATCACGGTTAGTAGAGCCCGATCTTCGGATCGGGCGAAAGGGGGTGCTCATAGCTGACCTTCCCCAATCGTACCCAAGTTCCCGAGCCGAGGCAACTTTGGTGATGACAGACACGTGGCCTTTGGCACCGAGTCAGGGTTTCCTAAATTCCCTCAAAATAAAATATTTAGGTGGCGACTCTGTATCTGGCAAAGCAGTCCATGTTTGGCACTTCTTTTCAAAAATCTGTTTCTCAAAATGATTTGCCGAATTTGGACTCTTTGGTTCAGATTAAGAACCGTGACACAAATCGAGTCCGAACTGTAGCGAGGGCCCCCCACACGGGCGCGTCTACAGTTTGGTAATAGACAAAATGTTTAAAAAAATTTAAAAATACAAAAAAGAGTGAGAAATGGCAAGTGGCGGCGGAAGACGGTGGTGGAAAGTGGTGACGGTGGGTGGTGGGTAGCTGGTGGTGGTGGGTGGTAGCGGGTGGGTAGTGGTGGTGGGTGGATGGGTGACAGTGGCGGGTGGTGGGTGGTAGCGAGTAGGTGGTGGTGGTAGGTGGGTGGGTGGTGGTGGCAGGTTGTGGGTGGTAGCGAGTGGGTGGTGGTGGTGGTGGTGGTGGTGATGGTGGCGATGGCGGGTGGTGGTGGGTAGTGATAAAGTGGGTGGGTGGCGTGGGTGGGATCGGTGGTGACGGTGCGGGTGGGAGCGAGTGAGTGTGGTGGTGGACAGGGATGGTAGGTTGGTTGGTGGCAGGTGGGTTGACGGGATGGCTTGGTGTGGTGGGTGGTGGCGGGATAGGATGGCTGGTGGTAGTGGTAAACAAGAGTGGGTGGTAGTGGTAGTAGTAGGTGGGTGGTGGTGGCAGGTGGAATGGCGAGTGGGTGGTGGGTAATGGTGGTGGTGGGTGGTGTAAGCGGGTGGGTGGCAGGTGAAGTGGTGAGTGGTGGTGGCAGTAGGACGGCGGGTGGTGGGAGGTGGCGGGTGGAATGGCAGGTGGGTGAGGGATGGGGTCGTGGTGGCGCAGTGGTGGTGGTGGGTGGCTGGCGGCGGCGAGGGGTAGGTGGTGGTAAGCAAGTGGGGTGGGCAGTGGGTGGTGGTGGCAGGTGTGGGTGGCGGGGTGATGGCAAGTGGTGGGGGGGGGTGGGTGGTGGCGGCGGAAGATAGTAGTGGAAAATAGTGGCGAGTGGTGGTTAGTGTTGGGTGGTAAAAAAAAAAAAAAACTGAAAACTCAAAATAGAAACACATTTTTTGTGTTTTCATTTTTGGCCAAATTTATAAACTGAGACCACTAATTTATAAATCAAAAATTTTACCAAACAAGTTTTTATTTGAGTTTTTTAAATTTTTGTAAATATAAACAGAAAATTGAAAACGTAAGTGTTACCAAACGGCACCTTAGTGTTTGGTTTCAGTTTTCTAGAAATTGAGTTTTTTTGTTTTCGTACTTTTTCGTTTTTAGTGAATATTTTTAAAATTTTAAACATTTTTTTAAATCTTTTTAGATGGACTTTACTTAGATGCATTTAAATAGTAAAATATTTGGGAAAAAATACTTTAAAAAATTAATAGATACACAAAAATACTAAAAATGTATTGAATTTTCATATTTTTTTTTTGTATTTTTGGTATTTAGTGAATTTTTTAAAGATTTTTTCACAAATATTATACTTTTTAAGTGTATTTATGTTAGGCGTGTCTAAAAATTAAAAAAATAGCTTAAAATACTTTTTAATAATATAATCAATTACAGAATTTTATGCACGTATAGGATCATACGAAGATGTTTGCAAATTACCAGTTGATGAACCGCCTAATTGCATTTGAGTTATAATTTCAGGTTGTTGACTTTATAAATGTTTGTTAGCATGCATTTTTAGATGACTAGTACCCCTGCAGATGCAACACCAAGTAAATATACACAATATTTTTATTTTTCTTTAATTATAGTTGTCCCATCGGGATTATTTACAGATCAGATATTCTTTCAAAACGCTCCCATATAGTACTAGTCTTGCCGTTAGATGATGATGCAGTTGTTGAAAGAGAGAAATTAGGTACAGTGTAAGGAGAATCAACAGATTCATATTGTGTATATGCATCAATATCGAAATAAATATTAGGAATATTATGATCCATAGGAATGTAAGTAAAGTAATATATATCAACTAACAATTAATTAAAACAATGAGTAAATAATAACAAGTAATATATGTTAAGAAATAATTAACAAAAAAAAATGAGTAACTAATAAATATTAATTCAAATAATTAATGTTAATGATTGGCGAATATGATACAAAAATTAGCTTCTTCTGATAAAAGTTTCTTCTTACACTATTCCAATTGCCACTTAGGGATAAAACTTCAAAATTAATTGAGAGAGTTGAGAGTTGAAAGAGAGATTTGTTTGTGAGAAATAAAAAGAGAGAAGAGTGGTATTTATAAGACTTGGGAGATGGGTTAAATTATAAAAAAGGAATATTGTGTCCTTGTATGAATAACGGTCAAATTTTTGACCGTTTAAAAATTTCAAAATTTTGACCGTTGGAGAAGGGAGTTGTTGGGGGTTGGGCTGAGTCGTGTCGGGCCAAGTGAGGGAAATTTTTTTGAGTTGAGTCGAGCCGAGCCACAGGACGGGCTCACAAGTCGAGCTCTAGAACACACGACCCAAGCCCAAGCCCAAACCCAAGCCCAAGATCTCGAGCTAGGGTCGGGCCCAGTCCTGACTGGACCTAGCCGAACTAGACCTACCTGGGCCGTAGGTGGGCTTCGAGTGGGACACAGGGTCATGGGCCAAATTTACACTTCTATCTTAGAGGTGTAATAATGGCCTAGCTTGGCCCACCCAGGCTCGAGCCTGGGCTTAAGCTAGCTGGGGGCTGGCCTCGCAGGCTTTCGCCTTTTTGGTGGGCTGAAAAGTGGGGCCCATGCCTAGGCCCACTCAGATTAGGGCCTAGGGTTTGGGCTTGGACCGGGTTGCGGGCTATGCCTAGCGATCCTTTTTTTTTTTTTTGCGAAAAATAAACAATAAATATATTATGTATATAGATTATTTATAAGGGATAAAAAAAAAATTGTACTAAATTATATTAGTTAAGATTAATGAGATGTTTGGTTATGTTTCATATGTAGCGGTATTTAAATTAAAGGGTAAATTGCATAGATGGTCCCTTTATTTTCACGCGTGTTTCACTTTAGTCCCTATACTTTGAAATTAGGCACTTTAACTCCCTAAGTTACTAAGTTGTCTCACAAATGGCCAATTTGTAACGAAAGTCACCTTTTCCATCCAAAACCACTCACGTGCAACGCACACGCACAATGTCACGACCTAACCCCAGGGACATAGGGTTGGACTCGCAACTTATTAACTTATTCTATTTGTAGTAAATTAAACTGCGCAAGCGAAAATAAAAATAATTAAACAAGAAATTACTCTATTTTACTATTTTAATAAGAGAAAATACATTTATAGAGCTTTTATTATTTTATTATTCAGTGACCAGCCCCGAGTAAAAACAAAGGGAGCAAAAATATATATATATAAAAAAAATACAAAATAATGGTTCAATATCAATTCACGTGCGGGTTCCATTTCATGAGATTATGGGTTTTCCCCTATATCTCGTCACCTGAAATGGTAGTAGCTATAAGCACACAACAGAGTGAGAAATATTATGCCAAGAGTATAGGGAATACAAAATAACCATGGATAGTTAGTTAAGCCAAAACATTTACATAACTCAATTTTGGTAAATAAATCACTTAAGTGGCAGAAACTAAAATACAGAAATTATGTAAATAAATAACCATAACCACGGTACAGAACTGAACAGAGGTCACAGAAGTGACAATCAGAACAGAGGTCAACGGATCCATGACAAACAAAGGATCACAAAGTGGTCAAACAAAGGCCAATGGTTATTTAAGTCCCCCAAGGCGTGAGACTTCCGTGGTGATACTTACAAAATATAATTGTTTATAAGGTCAGAGTCAAATGTTTTTTAAAATTTAAACAAACATATCCATGGGTTTCATTTAGACAAATAGAGTTTAGAAATTAATTCACGTAACTGAAATATTTCTAAAATATAACTTGAATTAATATAACTCATAAAATATAACTTATATAAAATAAATTATGGTAAGTCAAAACGCACGTAAAATATATTATGGTAACTCAAGGTATAATATAACTCACCTTAATATTGACCCTTAACCTTTCTTTCACTATCACAACCTTCCTACTATAAGTACCTACTTCAGTAACTTACGTGCCTCTCCCTCTCTTTTCTTTTCTTTTTCTTTTCCTCTCACTGATCTCAACAACTCCACGGATATTGATCAATTCTTCCCCATTTATACGGAAGCAAAAGCGTCCTGTGGCCAACACGTGGCCAATCCCGAATCCTTCTTTGATTTGCTTCATAACTTACTTGGATTTGCTCATTATAACCACAAGTTAATACTTATCTTAATAAATATTTAAAATAATTACATTTTGACCTAGTTTTCTAATATAAATATATAAACAAATTAATCCCTAATTAAATTATACTTTATCGTATATCCACAGAAAATTAATTATTATTTTACTACCACACCCATTATTATTATTATTATTATTATTTACTCTTACTTTTATATTTATTTATCTACTATCTTTAACTTTAATTTAGTCCAACTAGTATTATAATTTTATATTTCTGTTAATTTTGACCCCAAATAATAATCTTTAATTAACTTGATATTTGATAAATCAGTACCAAATTAAA